>CAUYSK010024750.1:0-53972 GCA_963575035.1 Avahi laniger | reverse complement strand
GGGACATGTCAGCGCCAGATCCTAAGCTCCCTCCTCCCGGGCATTTCCGTATATGCGCTGGGAGTTAAACAACAGCACAGACAATTCCTGTAGTCTAAGCTTCTCTTATGAAATGACGAGCAGATAAGCACATAAAAAATCAACTAGTAAACTCAACATAATTAGCTGCTTATGATTTTGACCATATGTTAATTTATCCCTCCTTCCATTTGTTTTGTTTTGTTACCTCTTCTCAGCAAACAATTATTAATAGTAGGAAGCACAAAAGTTTCAAGAAAACATGATAGGAGGAATTTTAAAATAGAGAATGTTTCTCTGTTAATTTAATTTTAGTTTAATTGGAGGGGGAAATCTCTCTATTATTCCATTCTAGCCCAGGGACCCCTACGTTGAGGCCAGGGGACCATGACAGCACCATTTAAGAGCCACTAGTGAGATGCCTCCTTCATTCCCATCCCCCTCCCTCCCCACCCTTATCTGACCTCGCTCCTCCCCCTCCCCCATGTCCCCTCCAGCTCCAGGGGAGGCAGTTGGGCCACTTGGTGGGAGTCAGCCCTTGGCTTCTTGGAGAACGTCTACAGGAGTGGACGGCTTGAACTGAGACTATTTTGTGATGTTAAACCCTGGGGATGCACTAACCGGGATTGGGGCTTGGGCCGTGACCTCATTTCACAAATACTACGAGGGTCAGAGAATTTGTAAACTTCTGACCCAAGAGGAAAGTAGATGGCCTGGCCTCCGTCCTGTGTGGCTCTTAGCTCTCTGAGTAATCTTATTTTATGCACCTCTCCATTATGCTGCACTCTTGTGGCAGTTTTCATGTTAGGTTTTCTAGAGAGGCCACCGCATTTGGTAGACAGGCCTCCACATTCCGGCCCCGCCTCCCACTACTCCACGTGGGGAGGGGTGCTGCTCCTCCTCTTCTTACAAAGCCACTAGTCCCACTCCCGAGGTAACCCACTGATCCATTAGCCCTTCAGTCCATTAATCCTTGACTAGATTAATCCATTCGGGAGGGCAGAGCCCTCATGATCCCATCACCTCTTAGAGGCTCCCCCCTCATTATTATCACACTGGGGATTAAGTTTCAACATGAGTTGGAGAGGGGACGTTTGAACTATAGCACCATGGAAATGACTCTGGCCTCCACCTCCACTTGAGTCTCACCTGATAGTCCCTCTTTTTAAAAACACCACATTTCTCTCCCAGTGCTGGAGACAAGCCCAGGGAGCCTCACCCCAGGGAGCCAGCTGAGAGGAGTGGAAGGCTGTCGGGGTGCAAGGGTGTGAGAGGAAGCTGTTGGCTCCAGAAAGGAAGCAGCCCACCCTAGAAAGGCACTGACTTTCGAGTCTCGTTTGCTCCATCTGCTTCTGAATGACTTTGGGCAAGGCACTTCCCCTCTCAGAGTCTCGATATCCCCATCTGTACAATGGGGACACCTTGTGCTTTGTTGTTAGAGTTAAATGAGATAATGCAAGACCCTCCTGAAGTGTGAGTCCCCCTTCCCTTGGAAAGAAGAAGGATGCCACATAAATCCCAATGGCCCTGGCCAGCTAATACGTGACTGTCGCTGAACGGCGCAAATCGACAAGAAGGCAAGAGAAGCTGGGGGGAGCCCTGGGGGGAATGAAAGGTGCCAGCAAGGAGACACTTTAGAAGGGAAAGTCCAGGCCGTTTCCGCCTAACAAAAGGCACCGTGTCTTGGCCCACTGGTTAATTCTCCTGATTTCCTGTCCTCCCTTGAGCCTGGGCTCTGCACCCTGCCTTCCTCTTCCTCCAGCCCAGTGTAAGAGCACAGTTGCTTCCACAAGAAGGGACTCAGCCACCATTGTCTGAGCCTCCCTGTCCCTGAGACCCCAGGACCACCAACTCTTCGAAAGCAGTCCTCGATGTGTGTGGCAGCCAAGCCCTTGTCTAGGCTTGGAGCCCTCTGTCCTTTCTTAACCTGGGTTTCCTGTTTATTCCTTCCTCTTTACGCCCCATTCCAGCGAGGGGTCCCCAGAATGCTAGAGACAGAGCACAGAACCAGAATGGAGATCACACGCTCTCCGCTGCCCGCTCGGTGCTGACAGGGGGCACCTGTTGGCCCTGCCTCCCCCTGCCCCTCCCCACCTCCTCGTCCCAGCTGCCCTCCCCACCCCCTGCTCCTTGATGTGTTGCACACACAGCGCACACCAAACCCGGTTTTCACGTCCGCAAAGCTCCCATACAATCTGTGTTGCTCATGGACTAGTTCTGGTTTTAGGGTGCGTTAGTTAGTTCTCTGTCACCTATGTAGGGAAAGAAGAAAACCCACATATTATCATCATTCTGATCATCTACTGGGCATTTGGTAGATGTCTGGACAAATGAACTAAGTGCTTGTTTCATGAGATTAAATAAATCATTATTTCATTCATTCGTCTCTGCGCCTTGCCGGGTTCTGGGGCCCATGGCAGACACTTGTCCAGGATACCTTGGGGCTGAGAACCCTAAGTTGCTGCCCTGTCAAAGACGCATGTAGCATCCAACATGTAGAGGTGCGGAGCTTGGAGGTGAGGCTTTAGCCCGAAAAATAGCAGCCTTGGAAATGTCACATTGGGAAGTATATTTCGGCTGCCCAGGCTGACATGACTCACTCTGAAAGACGCCTTCTTGGGATTTATTTTGGGATCCAGACCTGGCTTCCCTGTAGCAGTTCTGCTCTCTTCAGGTGGAAGGCAATGCCGGGCTGGCAGAGTGTTTCTCTGCTACCCCTGGGTGACTCTGGTCTATGTCCCATGGACTGTCCTGTCTCCCAGCTGGGTAGCACCTGGGTGTCCCCGAGGTGTTTCTGGGAGCTGATGGGCAAACTCTGGTCGGTGAGTTGCTGCTGTGCCGGCTGCACGTGCTGCTAGTCGTGTTGTCTTGCAGACACTGCCCAGACAGAGGGCTGTTTATGCTGTGCTACCATAGCAGCGCCCAAGCTCTGTTAATAGAGCGTTGCTCAGATGTATTGTCATTGAAGACCTTAAATAAGTGATTTCTCTAAATCTGCCATACGGTTGCTGGAGCCACCTTCTCAAATAAAGCCCAGGACCGTGACTGCCCCTGACCATCCCCGAGATGTGGCTGCTAACACGGGAGAAGAGGACAGACGCACACATGTGGCCTGCCAATTTGGGGTTGGAGCCCGAGTTCTCAATAATGCTCTGTGTGGTCTCAGGAGAGTCGCCCCGTGCCTCGGTCTCAGTGCCCCGGTCCATTTCTGTGATTCTTCTATCCTGAGTATTTTCATTTTCGTGTTTAAATGCTAACTGGAAGCACAGGCAGCATTGCATGTGGGAGACTCTGAACCCCGCATTTGAGCCTCATTGCTGATTCCTGGGTGAGGCCTGGCCCCCAGAAACGTGCTCACTGCTCTCTGCAGGCGGCTCCAACACCTACCTGCTGGGCTAGGCGCTTTTCACTTGGAATCTAATTGCCACTAGAAAACCCACACACGAGCTTGCCACCCGAATCTGGGTTTTTACTTCTGTCCTTTTCTGAAAAGCTGCGGTTTTCCTATTTACAATTATGCCTTTTTCTTTCTAAGCTGATTCCCTTTAGGGCTATGATGACAGGATTGCCTCCGACTCTCTAATACAGCTTCAGGGTCCCTGGATTTCTGGTCTTCAGCTGGGTGTGCAGGGGAGGAGCCGGGAGGGGGAAAGGAGGGGAGGGGAGAGGGGCGGGGAGTGCCGGCCCCTCCTGCTCCCACCCGGTGCTTCACCCACTCCCACACCCACGTGTGCTCTTCCTGGCTCCCAGCTAACGGAGCCCTCAGGAAAGAGTCTGGCAAACCCATTCGTTCTCAGTTGTAAACAATAACTCCCACAAAGGGTTTTCAAAAGGGTCAAGGCCTCAATTTAGCAGAAAGTGTCTCTGATTATGGAATTTCAGGCCTTGGAACATGTAATGAGAGTTTGCGTGTGTTGCAGCATGGGATGTGGGGCGCGTGTGTCACGGTACAGGGTGTCGGGGGTTACGGTGTGGGCTGTGGTATGCGGATATGGTACCGGGCGTGTGTGCGTTGATGGGGTGGGTGGGAGTGGGAGACGGACGTGGTGGGGAGAAGGTTTTCTTCAGCCCCGGAAGTCAAAATGTTTTCATTCATTGAACATTTATTGTGTCCTTGTGTGCCAGGAATTAGGTAAACACTGGGGATTTAGAAATGAAAGCCAGAAACCCTACCCTCATTCTTTGCCCGATTATAAGACCACTATAGCCTCTTGGGACATTTAGGGGTTTCGTTTGTTTGTTTTAAATTTACATCTTAATTGCTTTACTTGGAAACATAATTCTGCTTTCTGGAATCAATGGAGCACTTAGAAGTTCTGCTTCCTAGCCAGGCACAGTGGCTCACGGCGGCAATCCCAGCATTTTGAGAGGCCAAGGTGGGAGGATCACCTGAGGCCAGGAGTTCGAGACCAGCCTGGGCAGTACAGTGAGACCCCTGCCACTACACAGCCTACATGCTAAGTGAAGCACATGGCAAACAGAAAGTAGCCCCCTACTCTCAGGAACTAAGAGGAATGTTGGTGGCCCTGCCCTGCTTTCTGCTTCCTGTCACCAGACAATCTGTGTCCCCAAAACTTTCTTTCGTCTCTTGTTAAGTAGCCAGCTGTCAAATTTCCACGTCCTCCACTCCTTCCCCACGTGAGGGAAGCTCTTAGAGGGACCCTGGGAAAAAAATGTCCCAGCCAGTGGCCAGCCTTCCTCTCTGCTCACTTTCTTCCGGGCTGCTTGGCCTCACCTGGGCCGTGGTCACTTTCGCTCTGCCCTGGTTTGCTGACGCAGCATGTCAGGGGTGAATCTGGTCAGTGCCTAATTGCAGGCCAAATGTTTGAGTTCGGCTCAGTTCCCAAAGTCTCAGTTCCTGGAGTGAAAACAGAGTGACAAGTGGAACAGATCGAAGCAGGAGGGAGCGTTCTCTCAGGGGGAAGACCATGCAGACCCTCAGGGAGGGCAGCTATGGTGCAGGCAGCACAACAGGGCCTCTGGCTTCCACCCAGAGCCAGCTGAGACGTGGCTGCTGCCAGGGCAGCCTGCATTTCCAGACGGGAGACAGCAGTGGTCACCTTCCAACCTCGCTGCTATGAAACACCAGCTCTTTCGGCCTTTACTGAGCCCAGCGAGGCCAGATCCTGGCAAAGGAAGGAAAGTGGGGCTCAGGTGTGTGTCTGCAGGTAGCTGCACAGCATAGCTTCTAGGATGCTCTTCCCCTCACTGTGCAGGAGTTAAGGGGTGGGGGCAGGGGTGAGGGTGCTGGTGCTTAGTCTAGGGACCAGTCCCAGGCACCCCTCTGCCCCACACCACGCCATGTACTGAGGCACGCAATGGAGTTTGGGTCTTCAGTAAATTCCCAAATGGGAGGATTTTGCTTTTGCACCATCCCTCACGCAGTGTCAGTGCACTAATGAGTTCAACCCGGCTGGAGCCCCTTCCTGCAGGGGGTCAGAGGAGGGGCAGTCGTGTGTGGGGAGATGGGTTGCAGGCTTGGGGGCGGGGCACAGACTGGGAGTTGTTGGAGGAGGAGTTGAGAAGGATCAGCAGCTGGGCTCCCTAGCTCTCAATTGAACTCCTTCCTTGACATATTAACTCAGGTATTCATCCGATAACCATTTACTGGGGCCAGCCACTTTGTAGGCACTGAGGGAAACAGAAATGAGTAGGAAAATGCCAGTTGTCTAACTCAGGGCTTGCAACTTTTTTGTTCATAATCCACAGTAAAATGTAAACAATACATTTTTCATGGTGATCCAGCACACACACACACACACACACATTCACACATGGAGACACAAACACACACAGACTCACACAGACACATACACAAACACACACAGAAACACACATTCACACACAGAGAGACACAGGCGCACACATAAGCAGAAACACACATTCACACACAGACACACACAGAGGAAACAAAAGTTGTACAAAATAAGCCAATTCATACTATTAATATGTGTGATGCAGCCTGATATGTTCTATTCTCTTCTTTTTCTTTCTTTAAATGCTGTTTACAACTCACTGCACTGATTTCTTGATTGACTAATGGGCCCTAAGGAGAAGCCTGAAGAAGGTTGCTGAGCCCCACATGAGCACCAGCTGAGAAGCAGGTGAACCAGCACTCACGGCTCTAAGCTGTACAGTAGAGGTTTCTTCCGAGCTGGGAACTGGGGCTGGGGAGGCTGGGCGGGCACACCTGGATCAACTGGAGCAGGGGACGAAGGGTGACCCAGGCCATTTGTCAGAGGAGGTAAGGCTGAGCCCAGAGAAGAGGCTGGAGGTTGCTGGGAAGACGCCATAGCGGGAGCACGTTTGCATGTTGAAGGAGCCGCTGTGTCTATGACACGCTGTGACCCACGGCATGGCCAGCCCTTCTCCAGCCCCTTGGCTTCGGCGTTGGTGAAATGTTTCTTATTTTGGCTGTGTTTAGGGGGAGAGAACTAGTCACACAGGTATCATTATATTGCACATAATATGTATCATGTATCAGCGTTCTGGCTGGTCGAGCTATATGGTCATGCACCGCAGGAAAACATTTTGTCAAGGCAAACCACACGTATGACAGTGGTCCCCTAAGATTATGACGGAGATGAAAAATTTCTCTCACCTAGTGACATAGGAGCAATGCATTACTCACGTGTGTGGTGAAGCTGGCATAAACAAACCCGCTCCGCTGCCAGAGCTATAAAAGTATAGCGTATACAATTACGCACAGTGTGTAATACTTGATAAAAATAAACAACGATGTTACTGGTTTACATATTTATTAAACTTTTATCTTTTTTTTAGAGTATACTCATTCTACTTATAAAAAAAAATTAACAGTAAAACGGCCTCGGGCAGGTCCTTCAGGAGGTGTCCTGAAGACATTGCTGTCATAGGGGTGGCAGCTCCGTGCCTGCTGTTGCCCCTGAAGACCTTCCAGAGGGATAAGACGTGGAGTGGGAGACAGTGATATTGATGATCCTGACCCTGTGTAGGCCTAGCATGTGTTTGTGTCTTAGTTTTTAACCAAAAAGTTTAAAAAGTAAAAAAATAAAAAGTGTTGAAAATAAAAAAGCTTATAGAATAAGGATGTAAAGAAAGAATTTTTGAATAGCTGTACAACGTGTGTTTTAAACTAAGTACTATTATAAAAGAGTCAAAAGTTTAAAAAAATTAAAACATTTATAAAATAAAAATGTTACAGTAAGCTAATATTAATATATTATTGAAGAAATAAAATTTTTTTTATAAATTTAGCGTAGCCTAAGTGTGCAGTGTTTATATAAAGTCTATAGACTTTATAAATACTAGCAACGTCCTCAGCCTTCACCTTCACTCGCCACTCACTCATTGACTCAACCAGAGCAATTTCTTTCGATTTCTGCAAGCTCCATTCATGGTCAGTGCCCTACAAAGGTGTACCATTTTTCATCTTTAATACTATATTTTTACTGTACCTTTTCTAAGTTTGGACATGTTTAGATGCACAAATACTTACCGCTGTGTTATAATTGCCTACAGTATTCAATACAGTAACATGCTGCACAGGTTTGTGGCCTAGGAGCAATAAGCTATTCCATATAGCCTAGGTTTGGAGTAGGCTGCACTGTCTGGGTTTGTGTAAGTACACTCAATGATGTTTGCACAGCAATGAAATCACCTAACAAAAAGCATTTCTCAGAAAATATCTCCATCATTACATGATGCGTGACTGTATCGAGCTGTACATAGTGTGGTTCCTATTGCACATTGTACATCAGACTGCATATTATAAGTTGTGTAACGAGCACATTGATTTGGACATACTTGATCTCCTCAAATGCACTAATGTTATATAATAATCATACTACATTGATTTTATTATCACTGTCGTTACTAAAAAGGGCCTGAGGAAGAACTGCCCCCCCGAGCCATTCTGCCTGTCAAAACCGTCTGTCCACCTTGGTCTTGGTGGACAGGGGTCTTGCTTGAGGCCCTGTTAGTGATGAGGTCCCATCTGCCCTGAGATCAGGATCAGGTGGGTTCTGAGGGTGTCCTGAGGCCATTCCAATTCTGGAAAAGGGGGCTTTGCTTGCTCTGCAGGGGGTAGCCCAGGCAAGGAAGCCTCCATGGCCAGGGGAGCAAGCCACTCCTTCTCCAGGGGGCTGTGGGGTGGGAGAAGTAGGCAGCGCATCTGGAGAGGGCAGCAGCAGGCGTCCCTCCCCCAGGGGTGACCCAACTCTCCCATAGCCCTGCCTGCTCTCTTCTGGATGCCCTATCTTACGGATGGCTTCTCTCCCCACCCCCACCGCCAGGCCGTTGCTCCCTCCTTTGTACTCATGGAGCACTCGGTGTCTCCATGCTATTCCTCTAGCACTGCTCATACTGAATCTATTCAGACTTAAAAAAGTCTGTAAGACCCTGTATTATTGACTGAATTGGCAGGTGCTTTAGGACAAGGCAATGAGGTTTACGTCTGTCTTTATTCGGATGTGTGCCCCCAGCAGAAGACAGCTCCTCACATGCCCTCCTTTTCTGGTAAATTGTTAAAAACCGTGCACAAGGTGTGTTGTGGCAGTGGCTACAAGCAAAACAACAAACAACAATGACATATGTCTATTATAGGCAAGGAAAAAAGCACCAAGGAAGGGCACAGCGAAGGCTTCCTTTACCAGGTAAGGTGCTGTAGGAAGGCAGCTGGTGCTAGAACCCAGCAGGGGTAGTTGGCGCTCACGAGGGGGCTACTAGGTTACTGGATCCACAAAGGGACACAGCCATCGGTGACACGCTTTCTCTCCTCCAGGCAACGCATAACACACACAATGGCGTAGTTACTGCCTTTCTGATTTCCTTAAGCTATTTTTGTTTTATTCTCAAACAGGACATCTCTTGTCTCCCTTTCTCATGGAGTTAATTAAAAATAACAGCAGCAATAGATAGTAAAGAGAAGACTAAAGACAAAGGTGTTTGCCCCAGGCTTTGAAAATTAAGTTGAGAAGAAAGAGTAGTACTATTAATATCAATAGCTGTCAGTGAGAGCTATCACTTGAACAGCTCTCAGAAAATCTCCACTTCTCAAAACAGCCCTGCAGTGTAGACACTATCCCCATTTTGTAGGGGAGGAAGTGCCAGCTCAGGGAAACTACCCTCACAGGCTGGGAGATTTCCACGCTGGGATCAAGGCTGAGCCACACCCGACATGCCTACAAGCACACACTAGCTGATGTGGACTCTGGAAATGTAATTCATTTTAAGATTAGCATATGCAAAAAATTATCAAGATAGCAAAATGCTTACCAGTGCTGCAAAAAAAAAAAAAAAAAAAAAGCACACATTTTCAATCCAAATCAAAGCCACTTTTTTCTCATCTGCTGTTTTACAAGATCTGATTTAGCCAGGGCTCCACCTTGGAGTGATCTGCTCCACTCATGAAGCAGGGGGTTGGGTCACTGCAGAAGCAGAGCTGGACTGCCAGGAGGCCGGGGGGTGGGGAGTGGAGGGCCTGTCTTCTTGTGTCAATGCATCTGCCACTCCAGGCCCTGAGGACAGGTGAGCCCAGCCTCTGTAAGATCTCACTGGCCTCCAGGATTTAAGAGCACCAAGGAGGGGCCAGGGGATCAGGGGTCTTTAGAAGTCTCAAGGCAAAGAGAGGCTCACAGCTCCGCCAGGTCAGAGTGGAACCAGGCTCCCCTGGTGGGTTCAGGCCCCTCAGGCTCTGCTGAGGCCTGGGAGCACAAGGTGACTCTGAGGCTGAGAGGACAGGAGTAGAAGAAGGAAATGTGGCCCCCACGGATTCTGCCAGGGGATGGGAGAGGCTTCTGTGCACAAGCCTAGGAAAGAAAGAATATGAGAAACTTAGGTTCCAACATGTACTCTGATGGGGACTCAGCACTCAGTGTATGGTGCCACCAACATTTATTTGTCATCTACCACGTGCCAGGGCCTGCACCAGCTGCTGAGAGCACAATGGTATATAAGTTGGTCCTTGCTCTCCAATCAGGGAGACAGACACACGACTAAACATGATTTGCTGTCTGCTAAGATAGCACTGTGCAGAAGGGTGACCAGAGAAGGAATTCTTAGCCCAAACAAGAGGATTCTTAGAGGAAACAACTCATGAATTGAATCTCAAAAGATTGGCAAAGGCTAACCAAGCAGAGACAGTGGAAAGAGCACCCCAGGCATGGGGACGGGGGTCTGGCAAAGGCACGGAGCAGCACATGAGGAGAGGTGTCTCGGTCAGCTTGGTCTGCAACAGCAAAGAACCGCAGACTGGATGACTTAAATGGCAGAGTTTGTTGTCTCCCAGTCCTGGAGGCTGGCCGTCTGGGATCAAGGTGTCTGCAGGGTTGGTTTCATCTGAAGCCTCTCTCTTTGGCTTACAGCTGTCATCCCTCTGTGTGTGTCTGTGTCCTCAGCACCTCTTACAAGGACACCGGGCATACTGGATTAGGGCCCATCACAAAGGCCTCATTTTGACTTAATCACCTCCTTAAAGACCCTGTCTCCAAATACAGATCACATCCCGAGGTGCTGAGAGTTAGGGCTACAACATACGAATTTCGGGGAGGGGACACAATTTAACCCATGACAGTGGGGAAGTACAGGCGTCTGGTTCCCCCAGGGGAGCTCAGGTCAGCAGCTCAAGGGACATGCAGAGAGCTCTGACTTTGCTCTGCAGGGGCTTTGACAGTCATAGAGCCCCACACTCAGCTCTTGCACTTGGCAGCTGTTGAACTTGGGCAGCTGCTTTACCTATGAGCCACAGTTCCCCCGTTTGTAAAACTGGGGTAAAACTATCCACCTCATTGGGTTTGTTGTAACAATGAAAAGGAAATGTTTCTAAAGCCATTGCACAGAGTGTGACAAGCAATGGGCATGCCAGGTGGCAAATGTGAGGAGAGTGAAGGTTAACAAGGCCCAGCATCCAGGTGGCAGTGCAGACGTGGCGCGCCACTCCCAGGGCGGGCAGCGCGAGGCCCGGCGGTACTGCTCGGGTGGTCCGCACCGCCTGCTTCAGAACCGCAGTTTGACAGCGCAGGCCCCGCTCCGCCATCTGACTCAGCAGGAATCTGCGCTGAAGCGGGTTTCCGGACCTGAAGGGCGGAAAGCGTGGAGGGAACCGTGTGGATCTCACTGTCCCTGCTTCTTGCGCGAGTTCAGGCAGAAGGAAGGCCTTCCCAAAGGGCGGAGCGGGTAGCCCCTCGCCGTGCCACACTCCGAGTACAGGCGGGCGAGAACCCCGGGAGTCCTGCCGCGACAGTCAGACGTCCGCTGTTGCTGGGCAATAGCTGTGGCCTTTGCGGGGTGTTGGCAGCTCCCCAGGACTCAGACGTGTGGAGAATATGCTAAACGTTGGCCTGATTATTTGGGGGATTGAGGGATTGTGAGGGACCAAGCTCGTCTCCTTCCAGAAATTTAATGAGCAAAATATCACAATTAGTCAAGCCAACATGGCCACCAGCTGACCCGGACGCCTGCGGTTCTTTAATTAAGCTACAGCGATGAGACCCCCCCTCCCCCAAACACCAGGTGTCTCCCACAGAGTGGTGACCAGATGAGTTAATTCGCCTTGAGTCATTAACCTGAGAGGACCATTAGCTCCCTGGGAAATGATCTTAATGTGAACCAGCTACCTTTTGCTGGGAAAAAATGCTCTGTCCTTTTGACACCCAGCTCAGGCGGAACAGCCGGTCCTGAGTCCAAGGGCCGTTTCTCTAGAGTGGGTAGCAAAGTGGGAGTTGCATAGCAGCCTCCGTTGTGCCTTATCTTCTCAAAAAATGTGGGGCTCTCTCACCAACGCCCCCACACTCTTACACGTGCCCCAGACAGTTCACGCACACACGTGGTCGTGCACACGCACGCACGCACTCTTACCTTCTAGGGGCCAGCTCCGACGGACACTCAGCTTCCCGTGGTGGGGGATTATTGGGCCTGTCACTGTGATTACAACCTCCCTAAGAAATCCCGCTAGCCTAGCACTGGGACCCTTTAAAACCAAAGGGCCTGTGGGAGCTGCACTCGGCTGCTGTTCGCCTTTGCACTGCTCATGAGGACGGTGTTCGCTAAAAAGCTAATTCATAATAGACGCACGACTGGGGGCAGATTGAATGTGCTGGACCAGGACGCCTGTGCCACTAGCGTTTGCCGCAAATTACAAATGAATGTATACTTTTCATTTCATGCTCAGCGTGGTGCTTGCTTAGCCATGCTTCATAAGCGTGAGACCAGAAGCTTTTGTGTGAAAGGAACAAAATGGCATTTTTTAAAAAATGAAAATCTGCATGTCAGACTTGCCTAATCTAGACTGTCCTCCCCTGCCTTGGCTTGTCCTCGGTTGGGCGTTTACTGCATCCTGTTCCCGGCTCTGAAGAGGCCCTGCTGGGCCAGTCCCGAGTGGGGGCGGGCCGTGCTGTGGAGGGGCAGCCTCGAGCCATCCAGTGTGGCCAAGAGCTTTCAGAGACAGGGCGCCCCTGTTGCCAGGGGGTGACAAGCTGCAAAGGAGGCTGCCTGAGGGAGCAGCCCTGGGGGTGCAGCCACACCTGACTGTCGAAGAGTGGATCCACTCAGACTTCCTCACTCAAGCAGAACTGGAATATTTCTAGAATATGCTCATACTTAAAGGCCAAAACTGTGTCAGGCCCTGTAAAAATACAAAGATGAATCTCGTTTCTGGTCTTCAGCGGAGAGACAGAGACACCAGATGCCGGCCGAGGACACAGAAGTAGCTGCAGGTTGACTGTGCTGGTATTGTGGAAGGAGCCCCAGGAAAGAAGAGAACAGGCAGCTCTGTCCAGGACCGGAGTCAGCAAGCTTTTTCTGGAAGAGGCCAGGTAGTAACTACTTTAGGCTGTGCAGACCACACAGTCTTTGTCCCAACTACTCAACTGTAACGTTGTACAGTCAGAAGGCATTTGGTGATCAAGGCTGTGTTCCGATGAAACACAAACAGACAGTGAGCTGTAGGTTATAGGCTACTGACCCCCACACTACGGGATGGATTATTGTACATGGTTGCAGTCTATTTTTAGGAAATTTTAGAGGCAAATTGTTATTACTATTTCTCTCTCCCTGTATCTCTTTTTCTCTGTCTTCTGATGGTATTAATCTATCGGAATGATAATTTCTTTTACAATGATCATATTTTTCCGTTTTAAAAAATTATAGAAGAAATACACAGTCACTATGAAATTACTAGAAAACAGGTAAACAAGCAAATAAACAAACAGTCCAATTGCTGGGCTAGTCCTCATTCTTTACCTTGCCTGTTACTTTTCGCTGTTCACAAATGTCCCTCACTGTCCCACTGCCACCCACATGGAGGGACACTTGGCTGGCGGGAGGGGAGGGAGAGTTCGGTGACCTCAGCGGGTCACTCGTCATGGGTGAGGCCAGCGCATGCACACAGGAGCTCATGGGTCTCTGTAGAAGTTCAATATCACTTGCCTCAGCCCGCTGTGGCAACCTCGTCGCCCCTGGGTTGGAGTTGTTAGTCTCTAAATGGTGGGAATTTCTACTGCGGCGACTTTGGAAGGTAGAACCTGTCCAGCTCAACTCACCTCGCTTCATTCTGTCGAGAAGTATTTGTTAAGAACCCACTGGTGCCAGCCGGCAGACCTAGGGAGCTTTCGTTCTTGTCGGGGAGGCTGATTATCAACAAACACCGTGACAATGATCACTCAGATGTTGGATGGTAATGGCTGCAAAGAATAAAAAGGCAAGCACGCAGCGGGCAGGGGTGGGGTGGGAGACACTCCCTCACGGGGGTCAGGAAGCAATGAGAATGTCAAGGACAGAAGGAAGCCCTGCATGCTGGAGCAGAGGTGCTCAGGGCACGAAGGCCAGCAGTCCGGGAGGGAGGCAGGGCCTTCGGGCTGTGCCGGGGAGCTGGGTTTTGACTTCAGAGCAGTGGGGAGCCGTGGGGGTCGCAGGTAGGAGGGCTGTGTAAGGCTCTTACATTCTCAGAGGCTTGCCCTGCTGTGTTTGCAGAACAGACTGCAGGCACGGAGGGGAACGAGTAGACTGGTTGGTGGCTGCTAGGGAGGTGCTGACGGTTCTGATGCCCCCAGAGAGGGGGAGCTGGCAGGGCAAGATGCCAGGGACCCCTCTCGGCGATAGTGGGGAGGTGCCACTCACTGAGATGGAAAGACAGAGGAGGTTGGGGCGGGCTGGGGCAGAAAGCAGGTGTGGGTCTGGATGGCACAAGCTGGCGGTGCCTGTTAGCAGCAAGCGGGGAGGGGAGCTCTGGCAAGAGGACTTTTTAACCAGTCCTGACTCGATGACCCTAGTGTGCCAGGTGCAGGCCGGGTCTGTCTGCAGTACTGCCCAGGCCCGCCTGTCTTCCTGTCTGGGTGTAGCCTGGCCCAATACCACCTGTGGGCTTGTGATTCTCAGGCCAGGAACATCGTGCCTGCAGCCTCAGCTCGTCAGCCCCAGGCAGGGTGGAGCCCATCCCCAGGTCAACAAGGGACGGAGGGGTATAGGAGTTCTCCACTGGGTATCTGGGTCTATGTGTGGCCATTGCAGGCCCAACTGTCTCTCTGGAAAAATGCTTTGGACACTGTTGGTCAGTCATTCATCAGCAGCAACACTGCCTTGTTTCAGTGCATTTGCGAAGTAAGCAACGTTGCTAGTGCTCCCTGACTTCTGCGTATGAGTGTGTATGTTTTTCATCAACTAGTTGCAGTGGCAAAAGTACCCAATTAGAGTTGTAAAATGTGGAATAGCCTCTGTGTGAACACCCTCAGAGCTCCGGGGCCCACCGCTTTGATGTCAGAGCTGGGGAGGCAGTGGAGGCCAAGGTGGGGGTGAGGTGGGGCCTTGCTGATCAGGTGCCCACACACTGCACGCGGGTGGGGGGGGGCAGGCATCCTGTGTTTCACCCACGGAGAAGAGGGAAGCGGGAGCTGCGTGCCTGTCCATCAGCTCCTCCTTGCAGCCCTCCCTTGCCTGCCCTTTCTCCACATTTGGCTCAGACGCTGAGGTCTATAGACCACATGGTAGGAGGCCCACAGTTGTCGTGCTTTCCGGAAGCGTGTCCTGTACAGGCCTAACATGGGGCATGGAGGTGTAGTGGGAGAGCCCTGAGGGGACTGTGGCCATGCACGACACCAGGACTCCTGCGTTGTGAAGACATTGTATATCGTAAAATTCAAGGAACCCCAGAGCTGGCAAGGACTGTAGAAATCAAGGTGTTCAATGTCTTCATTGTCACTGTGAAGAAGACCCAGGAAAGTGAGGGGATTTTCCCAGAATGGTGACAGAGGCAGAACAAGAACCAATTTCCTGATTCTTCATCCTGGGCCGAGACACAAAGCCCTTCGCCCCCACACTGTGGGGACTTTCCCGAGTCCCCTAGGCCAGGGCTGTCCAGGCTTACTCAGGCCATGGCCCTCAGGAAAGAATAATGTGCTAAAGGGATAAGGCAACCTACCTGGGGACTCCTGCCACCCCAGCCCTGCTGGGCTTCAGGACACGCACTGGAGAGTTCTGTGTGTGTGTGTGCATGTGTATGTGCGTGTGTGTGCGTGTGTGTATGTGTGTGTGTGTGTGTATGTGTGTGACCTGGAAGGCTGATTCTGCAGTGTTCAGTGTCTGAGTGGTTTCTAAGAATCCATTATTGATGGAGGAGACTGAAGATGAAACCCATACACTGTGCTGCAAAGCCCTTTGCGCTTCCTTATTATGGGAAATTAGTTCATATAACCTTTCTTAGGTGGAAGGAAAGAAAACCACAATAGATAAAGCAATTTTCTTATGGTCACACAGGATATTTGCAATGCAGCTGGAATGTATATTAGTTGGACTTACATCCCCAAATCTGGAAAAAAAAATAGTCGGCTCCATTAGAAATCAGATCAACTATAAAGAAAATAGAAATTAAGCCCAAAATACTCCAATTGTATTTCACAGGGACCTTGGCACTCTCCTCAGACTCCCAACTGCTGAGGCATTAGCTCTGAAAAGTGGTCCAAAAACTAGGCCTGGAATTCACCTTTAAGGTTAGTTTAGTGGATTCTGAAAAGCACTAATTAAGAATAAAAGAAAACAGAACAGTTATGCAGGCAAATATGTTTAGGAAACCCTTAGTAACCAAAATTAAATTGTTCTTTACAGCAGGACTTTTCAGAACCTTGCAAATATTAACACACATTGAGACTCTAGGAATGAGGTAGAGCAAAAGATAGTTTCTGAATTTATTTGATCAAAGAACATTCTTCGCCAAGATTTCTAGCTGGTTAGGGCTTTTGCCAAAATGCCTTTTTGGAAAGGAAATGTCTTCATATATTTTTCCAGTACAAGCAAATAGTGATGAGCCTCTTTGCTAATGGAAGAGGGCAGGACTTACAGAATGGCAGACTGAGATCCTCCCTAAGTCTGCTCTCCATAAAAATAACAAAATAACCATAAAATGGTCAAAATCAACTTTTCCAGAACTCTGGAAATCAACCAAAGGCTTGCAATAACTGAGGAGCATTTATTCAAGAAAATCTCCTAAACCTTGGTAAAAGCAGCAAGGTTGTGACATTTGAACTTGGCCTATTCCCATCCCACTCTACCCAGCTCCACGTTAGCCTTGATAACATAACCAGCAGCTTCAGCCTCACAGCCCCAGTAGTGTGAAAACCAGCCACCTGGCAGCCACCAGAGGACACAGACTGGGCTCGAAGGTCCTCAAAATGTCCTACTTGCAGAGCATTGTCATTATTTAGCTGTTCTTTAGACTCCTGGAAAAGTGCCATTTATGGGGCATCATTGATATTTGGCCTGATTCAGAGCTCACTTCACAGAAGAAGCTGTATACCTAGGGAATTTGTCAAAAATGATCAGCAGCAATTGTTTAACATTGCAGTTGTCCGAGACTACGATACCAGTTGGGATGATGATCAAGAGTGTGACCCAAAATATAAAAGGATTATCTGATATATCCCTAGGGGGTTTTAAAAAGCTCTGACATATTCCCAGGGTCTAAAAGGCTATGCACATGTGCATGGTTTTGCGCGTGCCCAGAAAAGACCCCAAAATGTCCCAATCTCTCTACTCTGGCTGATCATGAGGCTCTACACAAGCAGGAAGTAAAGGCCAAAGCAGAGTTATAAACTGCTTGAGCATGAAGAGATGCCCAACACACATACAGAGCCCCTTGGCAAAGGTTGGAAGACCTACCGGTTCAAGGCATTTGAGGAAATCTCTGGCAAATCACTAACTGACCAATAAGCTAACCGAGCAGAAACTTCAGTGCCTACACACTATATTTTGATGGCTGTCATCGAAAAGACAAAAGATAGATATTGGGAAGCATGTGAAGAAAAGGGAACCCTTGTACACAGTTGGTAGGGATGTAAATTAGTATAGTCATTATGAAAAACTGCATGGAGATTCCTCAAAAAACTAAAAATGGAACTACCATATGATTTAGCAATCCCACTTCTGGGTATATATCCAAAGGAGTTGATATCAGTATGTTGAAGAGATACCTGCACTCCCATGTTTATCGAAGCATTATTCACAATAGCCAAGATGTGAAATCAACCTAAGTATCCATTAACGAATGTGTGGATAAAGAAAACGTGGTATATAAACACAAGGAAATACTATTCATCCTTTAAAAAGAAGAAAGTTCTATTATTTGTAACAACATGAATGAACCTGGAGGACATTATGCTAAGTGAAATAATCCAGGCACTAAAAGACAAATACTGCACGATCTCACTTACATGTGGAATCTAAGATAAATTCATAGAAATAGAGAGTAGAATGGTGGTTACCAGAGGCTGGTGGGGCAGGGGAGATATTGATCAAAGGGTACAAAGTTTTAGTTAGGAGGAGTAAGTTTTGGAGATCTGTTGCACAGCATGGCGACTATAGTTAATAATAATGTATATTTCAAAATTGCTGAAAGAGTACATTTAAAATGTTCTCATCACCAAAAAATGATAAGTATGTGAGGTGATATGTTATCGTGATATATTAATTAATCTGATTTAATCATTCTACAATAAATAAATATATCAAAGCATCACATTATACACCATAAATATATGCATTTATTATTTGTCAAGTTTTAAAAAATAAAATTAAGAAAATAAATTTATTTACAAAAACATCAAAAAGAATAAATTTCTTGGGAATAAACTTAACAAAAGAAATATAAGACTTATACACTAAAAACTACAAAATATTGTTGAAATAAATTAAAGACCTAAATAAATAGAAAGACTCTCCAAGGCCATGGATAGGAAGACTTAATATTGTTAGGGTAACAATTCTCCCCAAATTCATCTACAGATGTAACAATTCCTACCAAAATTCCAATAAGTTCTTTTGCAAAAACTGACAAGCTGATCCTAAAATTCATATGGAAATGGTAAGGACCCAGAATAGCCAGGAAAATCTTGAAAAAAGAATGAAGTTAAAGTTCTCACATTTCCTGACTTTAAAACTTGCTATAAAACTGTAACAATCAAGACCGTAAGATACTGGCAATAAGGAACATATAGATCAATGAAATGGAATTAAGTGTTCAGAAATAAACCCTTACATTTATGATCAATTGATTTTCCACAATGGTACCAAGATAATTGAATGGAGAAAAAAATATATACTTTTCAAAAAATAATGCTGGACAACTGGATGTCCACAACAAAGAAAGTAAAGTTGGACCTCCTACCTTACAACACACACAAAAGTTATCTCAAAATGATCACAGACATAAAGGTAAGAGCTAAAATCATAAACCTCTTGGGAAAAAACCGTAAATCTTTGTGACCTTGGGTCAGGCAATCGTTTGTTACAGATGACACCAAAAGCACAAATGACAAAAGAAACACCAATAGATAAATTGGACTTTGTTGAAATTCAAATTTTTTGTTCTGTAAACAATATTACCAAAAAAAGGGGAGAAGCCCTACAGAATGTGAGGAAATATTAGCAAATTCTATATATGATAAGGGATTTATATTCAGACTATATAAAGAACTCTTGCAACTCAATAATAAAAAGACATATAACCCAACTAAAAATGAGCAAAGGATTTGAGTAGGCATATTTCCAAAGAAGGTACATGAATGGCCAATAAGCACTTGAAAAAAACGCTCAACATCATTAATCATCAGGGTAGTGCAAATCAAAACCACAATGACATACAACTTCATGCCCAATAGGGTGGCTATAATCAAAAAGACAGACAATGACAAGAACAGGCAATGACATGGAGAAGTTGGAACTCTCATACATACATTGCTGATGGGAATGTAAAGTGGTGCAGCCCCTTTGGAAAACTCTTTAACAGGTCCTCAAAATGTTAAACATAAGAGTTACACATGACCCAGCTTTCCACTCCCACGTATATATGCAAGAGAAATGAAAACATATGTCCACACACAACTTTGTACATGAATGCTCATAGCAGGATTATTCATAATAGCTAAAAGTGAAAACAATCCAAATGTCCATCAGCAGATAAATAGATAAACAAAATGTGATAGATCCATACCATGGAATACTGTTCTTTAATAAAAAGGAATGAAGAACTAATACACGCATGGACCTTGGAAACATTGCGCTAAGTGAAAGAAGCCAGACACAAAGAAGTATTTTATGTTCATTTATGTGAAAAGTCCAGAATAAAAACATCTAAAGACAGAAGCAGATTTGGGTTGCCTGTGACTGGGGTGGGGATGGGGATGGGGCTGGGGGTGGGATTGGAGTGTCTTTTTAGGGTGATAATAACAACCTAAAATTAGATTGTGCTGATGGTTGCACAGCTCTATAAATATACTAACAATCCCTTAATTTTACACTTTAAATGCATAGATTTTATGATATGTGAATTGTATCTCAAAAAAGCGGTTTTATAAAGCAATGGAAGAGGTTCAAACTAATGCAGATTTTTCTTTTACCATGTGTGCACGTGCAGTATATCTTACTGTGAGAGAAGAAACCCTATTCTTTTGTTTGATGCTCTAAAGTCACACTGTGCTTGCTACCAGAGCGTTGACCGGACAGTGGTCCTGGAGTCCACCAGGAGAATCAGCAGACAAAAACACACCTGCCCCTGGTGTTTCTTACACTGGCTCTCGGCCTTTTTCTCTTTTAGCAATCCGACATTCTCTCTTTTTATTTTTATCTCAAGCATATAATAAGTCTATTAATTCTCACTAAGTATTTCCAGGTATAAGGCCTGCTGGGCTTGCTTTAATGAGAAGAGTAGCTTCATTTATAATTAGCAGTATTCATTTGAAATCAACATTTTTCTTGCATCCTTTAAAACCTACCTAAAATGAACTTTTCAGAAAAACATCTGTATTAACACCCTCCTGACGAGGCAATTTTAATTGTAGTCATTTCTTCCTTTATTCTGTGCACCAGCAATGCTAATATGTACATCTTATTCAGTATTAATTTATATTTACTGATGGGGTCACACTGCTTGAGGCACAAAGCAGACGGTAGTGGTTCTAAAATGTGGCTATAAAACTTTTGATGTTCTTCCTGTTGCAGGGCAGGGTCTATGGCCCCTTCTTTGAGTGTGAGCGAGCTTGTGATGTTTTGCCTAATGGACTATGCTAGAAGTGACGCTGTGGGACTTTAAGAGTAGGTCATAAAGAACCAGGTGGCTTCCAGCTTGTTCTCTGGAACCTTCACTCGTGGAGCTCTGAGCTGCACAGCTGAATATAACTTCCACGAGGCCGTGATGCTGCAAGGAGCCCCAGCTCTGTGGAGAGACCAAGCTGGAAATGACCCAGCTCAGCCAGCCTTGGAGTTATCCCAACCCAAATGCTAGTCACGTGGGATGTTAGAAAATTTTAGCTCCTGGCCATTCAACTCTTCTCAGCTGAGGCCCAGACATGGTGGATCGGAGTCCAGTAGCTCATCTCTGCCCTGCCCAAATTCCTGATCCACAAAATGCACAAGGATGATAAAAATGGTTGTTGGATTAGGCCACTAAATTTGAGGGTGTTGTGCTATACAGCAAACAGACGACAGAGGGCTCTTTGAAAAGGAATTCTCTAGTCCAAAATTACTCTGATGGTACTGCTGACCTAGTTAACAGCCAGTAACCACCTTCGAGGACCATGAAGGCCCATGTAGCTGGTTTAAAGAAGATACCTTCATCAATGAAATTCAGGTCCATTTGCCACAAGGAAAGGATCTGGGCTCTTCTTAAAGCTTTTGTAATTGGCTGTGATTTTTAATTTGTGGAACATTCTTAAATTATTTGTGGAAGTCCTCCCAATTTTTCCAACTAGATTTTAAGTGCCTGGAAGCTGAGGTGTGTCTTGTGTCCTTTGTTCTCTAACCCTCTGGCAGCAACTAAAGCAGAGCCCGGCATCCACAGGGGCTTGGTAAGTGCCGTGCTTACTCCTGGAGGCCCTCAGGGCGAATGGCCAGTGGGATTTGGATGATTAGGTACTTGGTTTCTGTGCTCACTGCTTGTGACCTGGGGAAGTGGTGTAGGATAGAGAAGGGGCAGGAAGAGCTCAAGGTCGGCAGTAAGGAGACCTAGTGTTAAACCCTGCTGTGATCTACTCGGGTACCAATTTCTTGGGGCCTCACTTCAGTGATGACAGTTCATCCCAGAGTTGTTCTGAAGTTTGAAGGAAGTGACACAGGTAAAAAGGCTTTTCAAATTGAAATCACTATGCAAATAAAAGTAAAGCATTATTGTTATCTGTTGTGCACATCTGCATAAATTACATCTTCTGTAGGCCTCCGTGAAATGGGGATAATAATAGTTATTACCTCTTGCCAGGATCACTGCAATACCCTCCCAACTGGTCTTCCTATTTCTATTTTTGTGCTTTTAAAAGACATTCTTCACACAGCAGCTGGGCGATCTGTTTAATATGCAAATCAGGCCATGTCCCTCTCTTGTTTAAAATCCTTGGATGGCTTCATATTAAAATAAAATAAAATCTAAAGTCTATGTCAGAGTCTAGGTCTCTGGAACTCACCAAGAGCTTCACAGCCCCAGGTCATTTGCATTTGCTATTCCCTTGTATGGCTGGCTCCATCTCACGGTGCTGGCTCCAGTTGGTATGCCAACCCCTTGAAGAGGCTTTCCTTGACCACTCTTCCTAAAGTAACCCTCAACTCCTTCTCACTCACATTATCCTAATTTAATATGTTCATAGCACAAGTATTATCTGACATGATATCATTCAATGTTTACTTACTTGTTATCTGTCTTCTACCACTAAAATGTGAGTTCCATGAGAACAGGGGCCTTGATTGTTCTAACAAGCACAGTGCCTGGCACACAGTGTGCACTTGATAAATATCTGTTGATGAATGAATGAGGAAACAGAAAATCTCAGAGTCCCTTGCACCCCCGCCCCCACCGCAGTAGAGAAGCTCACATCTGCCTAGCGCTCCATGGAGGAACAGCCTGTGGAGAAGAGGGTGACGGTGGTGATTGCACAACGTATCATTATGTGAACCAGATGTGAGGGCTGTGGGCCCGAGGGCCCATCCCCCTCGCTCTGGGGCTGGCTGCTTTCATTGGCTGAGACTATCCTTATCAGTAAGCAGAGTATCAGGCGTAGGTTTTTCTGTAACCCGGAGCCTTCTTGGGCCCTTGGTTGCAATGGCTAATTTTCCAAGAGCTCACGAGTGTTCTTACTGAAGCTGATGTCATGTGCTGGCCAAGGCTCAAGACCAGAACTTCCTGCTCTTATTCTAGCCCAGTGCACACCTCAGAGTAATTCCTCCCAAGATTTTTCCGTGACATTTTTATAATTAGGACAGAGCTCCTGTCCTCAGATAGGGCTTTAGCACAGGACAAGTAGAAAATGGGTCAGGAAGTGAGGTAAATGCATCGGGGACTGGGAGCGGCAGGCTTCCTGCTGCTGCTGTTTCTGGCGGTCATCACACCCACGTGCAGTTTCTCGTATCAGTTAGTGGCAAAGTTGCTATAACAAAGAGGCCTGAAAATGTGTGGCCCAGAGCTGGGTCACGCTGCTGCAGGTTGTCATCCAGGGACCGAGTTCCTTTGTAGAGCCCTGGGGGGCTGTTCTCGATCACATAAAGCAGGGGTCACTGAGGGGCAAGCGCCATCCCTCTAATAATGTGCCTCAGGAGTTGCCCAGCGCCACTTCTGCTTGCATCCCTTCTCCCAGACTTCACTTAATGGCCATACCGGGGTCACGGAGGCTGAGAAATGTCATTCTACATGGGCCCTGCTAATGCCCAGGCGATTCTGTCATTGAGAGCGAGGGGGCGATGAATGCTGGAGGACAATTTCATAGTCATTATCTCACTTTCAGACAGTAGCTGAACAAACTTTGAAGTACCCAGAGCTGTCCTCAAACATAGAGGTGACCTTCATAATGGAATCAAGACAGCAAAGGAAAAGATAGGGGTCGCTTTTGGAAACCTCAAAGAAATGGTCAAAGTTTTTTGGTGAAACTTCTCCAAAATATATATTACTCTTAGATTTATTTTTTTTTTTCATGCCATGAAAACTTTAATTCTCACTGTAATCCAGTTGTTCCCAGGATCATGCCCTTATGAAATTTATCCTTTTTGGATTGAACTCTTATATTTTGGATTTTAGTCTAGAAGAGATTTTTTTTTAAGATGGGAAGTTTGAACAAGTTCCATTTGGCAGATTCTAGAGTAGAGAAACAAAAATCTCTCTTATGTAATATATTTTGGGATTTCTTTACATTTAGTTAACTCAGGAGTCACCAAATTATTATGAGCATTTGAGGCATAGGGTAGGCATTGGAGTTCGGGGTTCATGTTTATGCAAATCACTGCTGGTAAGAATTCCCGAGCATGAGTCTCGTCAGCCCAGGACACAATGGGGCAGCTTTCCAAATAATACACCTTGCTCGTTTGTTTCACATGAGGGGGCATGAAATGCCAGGAACATAGATCTGTACAGCATGCTAACTGCAGTGCTGCTGCCGGCCACAGGCTGTGAAGCAAACAGCAGTCAGCCTGCACTTGGTTTTTTTCCCTCTGTCCTTCTGGGGCCTCAGTTTCTGACTCCGTGCAATGAGATTGGCAATAACTAGTGAGCGTCCTGTAAACTTTAGTTGCCTTTGTGACCTGGCAGATCTCATTTTTTTCTGTTCCATAGCATAAGAGGGTCCTACTACACCAGAGGTTGTCAGACTGTATTTTGAGGATCCCCAGAGCTCTGCCAAGGTATCCCAAGTCTCTCTGGCTGATTAGGGAAGCAGGGAGCCCAGGCTCACATGAGTAGCTCTACATATATCTATCTGTCTGATAATCTGAGATGTGTGATTACAGTGGAAAAATAAAACATTTGATTCTTTAAAAAAAGTTAGCAGTCTACTCTTCTGGAAATGATCTTCAAAGTCATTTCCAGTTCTGAAATTATGAGAGTCTGAGAGGTCAGGGAAGTGAGCCTGGAAGATGATGGCTATTAACAGCTGCCAAGTGCTCAAGGTGGAGCAGGGAATGTAGCAAAGCGTGGAAGAAGGAGGTGGGCGATGCGCAGATGGGAAGGTGGTGTCTGCAAGCTGGTGGTGGGCAAGCCCTGCAGGGAGGCCCTCTGGGTTCATGTTGAAAGAAAACGGACCTCGGAGTTAGGAGACAGAAGTTAAGAGCCCAGCCGGTCTTCCATAAGCCAGGTGACCCCTAATGAGCTGCTTTACCCCTGAGTGTTGGTTTCTTCTTCTTTGAAAGTTTAATTCAGAAGGTGGAGGTGGGAGAATTAGGCAAGTCTGTGATACCCTATGTGTATTTCCGAAATCTCCCAACGCGAACGAATCTTTATTCACTTAACACTAACTCACTTGGTGGCAAGATCTGACCTGAACAAACATGAGGTTATGTATATTCTTTATGTATCCCTTTTAGTGCAAATACAAATCTGTACATATCTATCTCCACACACATGTGGTTCTGTTTCATTTCAGAAGTGTTCGTGTGTTTAATTGTGAGTGCTATGGCAGACTCACTCAGTGCGTTAGACAATGCATGGTGTATGCATGCATGATCTGTCTGAAATCTGAGGAATTCTGGAGTCCAAGTACATTTGTCCCCAGTGGTTCTGGATAAGGGGCTGAAGGCCTGTAATACTTCCGGACCTGCCCTTCAGGTCTGTGGTGAAGATGGCAAGAACCACACTAGGCATGAGCACGTGCTGTAAGTTGTGAAGTGTCCCCAGGTACTAAGGACAACATCCCCCAAGCAATATTAGGGTCTCTGTACTAGTCTTCCAGGGATGCCTTGGCAAAGTACCATAGACTGGGGGCCTTAAACAACAGATGTTTATTTTCTCACAATTCTGGAGGCTGGAAGCCTGAGATCAAGGTGTCAGCAGGGTTGGTTTCTCCTCAGGTCTCTCTCCTGGGCTTGCAGATGGCCGTCTTCTCTCTGCATCCTCGCATGGTCTCTCTAATGTGTGTCTGTGTCCCAATCTCTTTTTATGAGGATACCAGTCAGATTGGGTGAGCTCACCCTGATGACCTCATTTTAACTTAATTACCTCTTTAAAGACCCTATCTCCAAATGCAGTCACATTCCTGTGGAGTTAGGATATCGACGTGTGAATTTTAGGGGACATAACTCAGCCCGTGGAGTCACATTTTGCTGTAGCCAGTGCTCTTCTCCTGGCTGAGTGTCTAAACCCGTGGTCTTCTTCATTTTCCACATAGCAACATGCTTGAACCCAGGCAAAGACTGGATGTGCCGGTGTTGCCTTTCCTGCCTCCCAACCGTAGTTGTATGATTTCCCTGCAGGCGAGCCTTTGGAAATTTGGACCGTCCCATTACAAGAGCACATTGACAGAAGTCCTGATGAATAATTAGAAGCACATCTGCTAACTCTGTGAAATTTCATCCAGGGCCCCCCACCAGGCCGGTGTGAAACTGGAGGCCAATCGTCCCACACCCAGGCAGTGTTTCCCTTTGTCCATCCCGCCTCGGGTCAGGGGGAGGGGAGGAAGGAAAGGAGTAGCCTCAGGCCCCTGGTGCCCAGCGGCCAGTTGGAGGCCACTCAGTCGGTGCCACAGTTTCAATGAAGGGCACAGCTGACAAGATAATGACCAAATGGACTACAGCGTCACTCCTAGACAGACCATCCATCTCAGTTTATTGTCCTGTGTTTTCTGATGGGGCCACATTGGAGGCTGGCCAGCAGGGGCAGGCACCCGTGTGTGTCTGTAATAAGACAAGCAGTGGGGTCTGTCCATCAACAAATATTTATTGACCTCCTGAGGTCACAGAGCTCTGGGCCAGACTCTATGGAGACACTCTGGCTACAGCCATTGTTAGCCAGGACAAACACCTAGGTAGGAGAAGGCCTGAGGTCCTTCCTCTGTCTCCATCTCTTGTCTTGGGCTTTCCTGGAGCTCCAGATATGCCCCAGCAAGGAGCCAACGGTCACTTTAACACGCGTCCTGCAGTCTAGCACAGACCTGACCTCACCACAGCAGAGATATGAACCCACGTTTGTCAGCTGACGCACGCTCTCTCTGCCTCTGATGAAGCCCCCGCAGCTTTCGTGTCAGCAGATATTTCCAATGCTATATCCTCTCTGGGGGCATTTTGCTTTTTAACTGCATCAAAACTCCATGCTGGAGGGACTCACATCAGAGCCTTTTGTGGACTCTCAGGCATTAGCATGAGTAATGTTTTTTCCAATCAGGGTTTTGCAGGCCCTAAAACAATGTCATGTAAACATGCACGGGAGGCTCTGGTGCTAGCATAGCAACATAGTTTTTTCTTTTAAAGATGTGAAACTTATGTGTGGCATTAAGGAAAGGGAGAGCCTCAGTCACCCTGGGATAATTGCGTGTCCTAGGCTGCTTGCAGCATGACTGAGAGAGATAAGGAGGCATGGGGCAGGGGGACAGTAGGCTTTGCTTTTTGTCTCTGCTTATCCATGAGATAGAGTGTAATGGCCTCTTGTTCACAAGTGATGCATCTTCAAGACAAAAGAGAAGCCTCTATGAATAGGCAGCTGGATGCCCTTGGCTGTTCTGTGCTTTCTCCTGCCAGCCTGGGGGAGCGGGAGGTCGCTGTTCCCCAGACAGGATCGGGGCATGCAGGGGTGCAGAGGGCGTGTGTCCATGCGTGTATTACTGCTTGACTCAGCTGCTTTTGTCCACTGAACCAAGACCCTGTAGGGACAAGATCTAACGGCTCAAACGCAGATGCCAGTGTCTTCAAGTTCCCTCCGTCTGTGTGGGCTTCAGAGTCCCTACAGACCTTCTGACAGGGTGTCAGAAGAGCCCCTCACCCCTCCCCTGCACGGGCCATCAGGCCTGTCTTGCACTTTGAAAATGCTCCCCATGCACGGTGCCTGTGCCAAGTGACACACAGGGACGGTTCTGAGCATGTGCATGAGCGTGAGCACGTGTGGTCTGTGTAATGTGTGTGGGGGGTGTGTGTGTGTGTGTGTGTGTGTGTGTGTATGAGGCTAAAAATTTCTGTACCCTTCCCACACGTTGATACATGCCTAGGGTTTTCTCACACACCATCTCATTTCATCCTTACACAGCCCGTCAGGTATGTATTATTGATCCCCTTTCACAGATGAGGAGTTTGAGAATTACAGGGGTTTCTAAATTACCCAAAATCACACAGATGATAGACAGTCAATGGTACTTGGCCCTGTCTGCCTAATTCCCAAACCTTGATTCTTTCCCCAACATGTGGCCCCCACCAGCTGGCTCAGTGGACGACGTGTAGAAATGGTGTCCCATGTCAATCAACGGCTATAGCTGCCTTGGACGTGGGATGTGCCACCAGAGCCAGGAGGGGACAGGGGAGTGGGTGTCCTGAGTTCCAGGTTAGCAGAAGGAGCGAAGAGCACCCCCACCCGCCCACCCTCCGGCTGTGACGCCCCGGGGCAGGGTCACCGGCCCTATGTTTTGTTTGACAGGCCCCAGTTCTATAGGAAGAAGAAGTTGTAAGTGAGAAAAAAGAGCCCTCAGTCCAATAAAAAACTTTAGAAAAATGCTAATTTTAAACAGGGTTTTGTGTCCGCGTGCATTTTACATTTTCAGTTTACCATGGGGCTCTTTAGAGCCTTCGTTACGCTGCCGTGAACTGAGGTTTTCAAAGGAGTGTGTAGAATCCTGCGCTTCCCCAACACAGAACAAATACTCCACGCGAGACTTTCAGACCTGCCTTTGGAAAACTTCCTCTGTGCCACTTCAGTTTTAGAAGTTGCCTTCCTCTCTCTACTCTTGTCACCTCTACTGACTGTACCCTCTCACTTCAGCAACCCTGCAGGTGGCCCGTGACTCTGGGAGGGCTCAGTGCCTTCTGGGGTCCAAACAGCGAATCTAGGAAGGGGCAGCGTGACGCTCCCAGACCCCTTCTGGCAGGTGCTGGCCCTGGCGGCTGGCGACAAGTAGAGGTGCCAGCCAGGTACCTGGGTCCTCCTCCTCTCCTGCTCTGCTCCTGTATGAATCCAGGTCGGAACAAGACTACCCGGGGTCGGGGGAGATGGAAGGCCCGCTCTGGGTCACAATTAAAGAATAGTATTTATTCACAGTCCACATGAGATCCTCCTAGAGGATGCCCGGGGATTGAAGTTCTAACAATAGTAGGTAGGGATGAGAAACAGAAAAACATTCTTCATTGCCGTCAAAGTAGTCCTATTTTTAACCTCCTTCTGGTGTGGCCTGAGAAAACACAGATTATGAAAAATGCAATTTACTCCATGTGACACAGTCGTAGCTAATGCCTACTACTGGGAATCTACCAGAAGCTGTGGCTCTTTCAGGCAGAAGCATTTTAAAATTTGTCTTTGTCTCTTCAAGGCCTGTAACAGGCCCCGGTATACAGGAAGTGTATAATACACGGAGAGCAGAGGGAGGCAGGAAGCGTGTCCTGGCTGGCATGAACAGTGCTGTCGTTGACGCTGTCACGTGGTCTCTTAAGCAGAGAAGCCTGTCTGGAGCAGAGTCCCCTGTGTCTCCCGGGGAGCTTCTCAGTCTGCCCTTAACCAAGTGGAAAGCCCCATGGGGAGGGATAAGTGTGCTCCAGCATGCACACTTCAGCGCAGAAAAGCATTCTCCTCTTTCTCATGCAGAGACAGCAGAGGCGGGCTTGAAAATGAGCTTGGAAAGAAAGGAGCAGCACTCGCCTTCCAGGATTTTGCAACCAGGGATAGGAAAATCATGATTTATGTAGAGACAGGGTCTCGCTATGTTGCCCAGGCTGGACTCAAACTCCTGGATGCAAGCGATCCTCCGGCCTCAGCCTCCCGAGTGGCCGTGGCAGGTTTAGACAATCTCCTGGGCTGGAAGACAGCAGTGCTGGCGGGCATGAAGCAGGAGGCCAACAGCCTCCTGTGGACACAACTCCTCCAGTCTCCTCAGCACTGGGGGCCAGGGACCACTGCCTCTCTTCCCACCCCATGTCGCTCCCTTGTCTACCTGGACTTCATTACCCTGGGGGACGTCTCCCACTGTTGGATCCCTGGGAAGACAACAGCTCTTCTCCTGGTTCCAGATAAGCAGCAAGTGGCCCTGCAGACAGGAGGCACACATGGCAGGAAAAGAGGGGGACTAGAGGGAGGCAGTGGGAGGGACGCAGACCCCCCACCAGACAATGGGCTTAAACTGGGACTCCACAGCGTCCCACTGGTGTGAGCTTGGGCAGGTTACTGAATTCACAAAGCTTCCATTTCCACATCTGTAGATGGGGATTTAGAACATATCTAATGGATTGTCTCAGGGATGAATGAGAACATGCGCAAGAAACACTCAGTGAAGGCCGGATCCCTTTGGCATGAAGGCCGCCACACAGCTGCCCAAACCGTGTGTCCCTGCAGACTGCCGACACACAAGTCAGCCACGTGGAGACGCCTTTCCCAGCTGATTCCCCTACCCCCGTCCCCAGTGGCTTCGCCTTGCCTGAGACTCCAGCGCTTGAGCTGAAAAGTCAGTGGTGGACACTAACCCAGGAACCACACGTTCAGGCCCTGGTCCCAGTGAAGATTTACCAGTTTCTCGAGCTTTGGCCAAGCCACTTACCTCACCTGCAGAATTAGGACCAGCACTTCCTAACTCAGCGGAGCTTGTATATACCAAGATGTTTCTTAACTGTAAATCTCTGGGCAGCTGTAATAACCTAAGACGAACATTAGCTCAGGGTCTCTCCCTGACTTAACCCAAAAGTTGGGAAGGTATAGAAACTCAGATAAATTGTATCTCTCTTAGAGGGCATAATTCAGTTAGGAAAGAAGAGTTTAGTATTGGAGTTGACATTTCACCTATTTTCAGAAACCTAGCACCTCAACAAGGAGATAAGTCTCAAATAGAGGGAAGAATTTCTAAGAATGCTCAAGAAGTGCGTAGAACAGAAGAGCAAGACCATCGCACACCCAGGGGGAGGGATGTTTGGAACCTCGTGGTCAGAGCCCACCTGAAGGAGGTCGTGCCTGAAATGGACCTTGAAGAATGGAACTTAAGTGCCTAGGGGACCCTACTTCCTTTAACTCTTCATGTTGTGATGAATTTCACATTTTTACAAGGACGGATTCTGTTTTTAACTGAAATCTTGAGTCAAAGCCCAATATATAAAACCACGAACTGATATTTTATTGGCATAAATTTATGCTTCTTCAAGTTTATAACATTAATTACACATTCAATCAAAAAATATCACAAGGTTTCTGTTATTTAATAAAAAAATGTGAAATACTAATAACAGCCCTACCAACCAGTTTATTTCCTTGTATGGGTTTTAGTCTCAGAGCTTTGAGAAAGGTCTGGCTCACTCAGATAAGTAGCTGTGCATGCTAATGGTTTTTAAAGAACTCACTTTTCAACCTCAGGATGTTCTTCCACCAAATTAATCTAGATCAGGGATGAGTAAAACATTCTGTAAAGGATCAAGCAGTAAATATTTTAGGTTTTGTGGGCCATATGGTCTCTGTTATAACTACTTAACTCTGCCCTTCTATCTCTAAAGCAGCCACAGACCATGTGTAAACAAATAAACTGGGCCACGTTCCAAGAAAACTTTATATATGGACACAGACATTTTCATTTCATATAACTATCACATTTCACAAAATATTATTCATCTTTTTATTACTTTTCAGCTATTTAAAAATGTAAAAACCAGCCGGGCGTGGTGGGTCACGCCTGTAATTCTAGCACTCTGGGAGGCCGAGGTAGGAGATTCGCTTGAAGTTAGAAGTTCGAGACCAGCCTGAGCAAGAGTGAGACTTCGTGTCTACAAAAAATAGAAAAATTAACCAGGCATAGTAGAATGAGCCTGTAGCCCCAGCTACTCTGGTGGCTGAGGCAAGAGGATTACTTGAGCCCAGGAGTTTGAGCCCAGGAGTTTGCAGTGAGTTATGATCATGCCATCGCACTCTAGCTGGGGCAACAGAGCAAGATCTTGTCTCAAAACACAAAACAAAAAAAAGTAAAAACCACTTGCAGCTGATGGGCTGTACAAAAACATGCAGTGAACTAGATTTGGCTACAGTTAGAGTAATAGTAGAATATTTTTCTCCCAAAGTTGAATCACCAACCAAAAAAAGCTCTAAGTAATAATTTCAAATCATTAATTAGTGAGCATTCTAGAAGAAATCAAAGAATATTTTTCCCTTTCTGGCAAAAACATTCTCCTAATATATTTTTGAAACATTGTGAGTATTAAACAATGTCATTAAAATAAAAATCGTAGATACTATAATGCCCATCTCTGCAAAATATTTAAGCAGCTTTAAAAGTCAAATTTGTTTAATTTTCCAGGTTGAGTTCAAAGTTTTCTTTTTTTCATTGCCAACAATTTTTTTGCAGTTGTGATCATTGTAACACTGTAACTAAGCCTCATGACCTGAATTAAATTTGTTTCATTCATTAATAATATCACCAAAACATGCAAACCTGTTATAACTGACAGTGTTTAGCTGGGTAGAGTTTCTACATCAGTAAAAGAAAAAATATATATATACGTTAGGTTTGTTCCAGGTAGAAACCTAAAAAGTATGTATGGGACCCAATGCGGTTAATGGAAAACTTAGGCTTGTAAAACAATAGCCACAGGAGTCTGGGGTGTCCCCGGACAGATGCTGTAAATCTAACAGACAGCTGCAGCCAGCATTCCTATCCCTGCTGATAAGGATGAAGCTACCCCCCTCCCTTATCTCTGTGGAGGAGACTGACGCAGGGATCCCAGAAATTGGTTGTTTAAAAAAATTTATTGTGGCGGCTGTTCTGGCCCAGGTACTCACTCCCCCCCTGAGAAACCCTCTATAAAACCCAAGGCTCTCCCCTCCCTCAGTGTGGACGCTGTTTGGCCTCCACCCATCTGCACCCAGATGCTCAAAATAAACAGCATTTTGCTACACGTGAGGCTTCGTGTGTGTCTCTCTCTCAGCTCCGGACCTAACAGCGTATGTGTGTTTGTGTGTATGTACGCACAGTCACACACCACATAACAGCATTTTGGTCAACAAAGGGTGAAATGACTGTCCTGTAAGATTATAATGGAGCTGAAAAATTTCTATTGCCTAGTGACATTGTAGTTGTCGTAATATCATAGCACGATTACTTTGTTTTTTAATACATTTCGTGTAGCCTAAGGATATAGTGGGTTTATAAAGTCTGCAAGTAGCATACAGCAATGTCCTGAGCCTTCACATTCAGACACCACTCACTTCCTCACTCACCCAGACAAACTTCCCATCCTGCAAGCTCCACTCCTGGTAAGTGCCCTATACAGGTACACCATTTTATAAAAAATTTATACCATATATTTACTGTACCTTTTCTATGTTTAGATACACAGATACTTACCATTTTGTTACAATCACCTACAGAACTCAGTACAGCAACATTCTGTGCAGGCGTGTAGCCGAGGAGCAGCAGCCTATCCCATATAGCCTAGGAGTGCAGCAGGCTATCCCATTGAGGTTTGTGTAAGTAACTCTGCGATGTCTGTGCAACGATGAAATCACCTGATGCATTTTTCAGAACACATCCCCATCATTAAGCAACGCATGACTATATATGTGCGTGTGCATGTGTATAAATACATATAGTGATTTTGTGTCACCGTATATATAGTGTCATTTACATATTTCCACCGGTATTACCGTCTTCCCTGGAGATAGACATCAAGCTTTATTATGAAAAGACAAGTTCTTACATACCATTACAAATAATTGCTAATCAAAATGACAATTTCTATAGCAATATCCAATGCCGAATTGAAAGATTCAAGCACACCAGTGCTCAACTACGCAACTTACCATTATAAGATAACACCATTATCTTCAGTGCCATGAAGACCAGAAAAAGGTAGAATGTTTTCTTACATCTTAGAATTTTAGTTTTATAACTGTTAGAAGCACTCTTTTAAACTATTCAAAACAATGTTGAAATCAGAGTACTCTTCTATAACGTGAAAAATGTAAGTAGAAAATAATCAGTTAAGATATTTATGAAACTTCTTCACATACTCTTCTGAATCACTCAACAATTTAGACCCACTATTGTTTGTTTCCCAGAGAGCATCTTCCAGGCTGCCTGCATGTGAGTAACACCTGCGTGTGAGGGCCCAGCAGATCCCAAAAGAATGCTTCTCTCTTGTCCTTAGCACTTTCCCCCAGGCCTTCGACACCAAGTCTGAGAGTGCACGGGCAAACGATGACAACTGTCACCCAGCCTCATCCTGGCCCGTGACAGTCCTTAAGTGTAAGCCCATGTCACAAACCTTAACATGTGAAACCACAGGGAGCCCAGAGCCAGTGACATACAAGAAAACCACTTGGTCCCTCCTCCTGAGGCTGCTACACGGGGGCCACAGACACATGTAGATTTTGCTGCATTTTTGCCAATTTACTCAATAGTATGTTTAAAAATCTATATTTGCTTTTTGTCCCTTGTGAATGTGTCGGGCTTTACGTTTAGATAAATCTTGCTCACCTGTGTGAACCTATTTTGCAAAATTCAGTAAAAATGAGGAAACCCAGCACATGGGCACTCCCACCCAGAAGAACTGGAGAATGTCCCCATCTCACCCCTTGGCCTCAGCCACCAGGTTAGGGCCGAGCTTTTTGGGTCCACCTCTGGGCTCTGTTATCAGATGGTGGCACATTGTGCATTTCTCAAAGCCCGCTTATTTTACACACTTTATGCCAAATTTCCCGACATGGTATGTTTTCCTCTCATATTTTATAACTTCTATTTATGTGTGTAATAGAGGATTTAATATGTGTATATGTTCTGGTGTAATCTGTTTTTATACGTTTTTCAGTAACATCCCATGTTCGGTGAAATAAGATGACAGCCCTGTTTTCATGTTTCGTCTGTTTTGTTTTCAAAAGCTATCCAGATCTGGCAGGAAAAGCACAGCGTACGAAGGGAATGAGAAGATGTTGTCACAATGAGCGATGAGCCCAGATAACAGGCAGAGATGACGTCACTCGCTGGACTTCGGCGGCCGTTTTCAATCCTTTGCTTTCCTGCCTGCAGTTTGTCACTGTGGGTGGCAGTGAGGCAAGAACTGACCGAAAACATCGGCATGATGTCATTGTGTTGTGAGCCCAGCCAAGCTCTTTGCATGTATCATAAAATCCTTTATTTAAATTTTCATTTTTAACAAGTAATCAAGTTCCAGCTTTTAATCATTGTTCCACTTTCCCTGAATAAAAAACATTTTATAAATATAAAAGCAAAACAAAACCCATGCAGAATTCACAATAACCATGAAAGTCACAGTCACACCTTAACAAGACCCTGTGCCAAACAGACTCAATGCTAATGACAAAAATAACAATAGTTTACAGTAATTATAACCAGTGCTTATGAGACCGTACCAAAGGCCAGGCACTGCTTTAAGTTCTTGGCATGAATTACCTCATTTAACCCTCACAACTATTCTATGTGGTGGTATAATTAGTATCTATTTTACAAATGAAGAAACTGAGGCACAGGGAGGTTAACTGAGGTTGCGCAGACAGGGAGTAACAGCGCTGGCAGCCACACTGAAGTCCAGGCTCTGACCTGCTGTTCTCTACTGCTTTTGTCACCTTGCCATTGTCACTTGGACAAATTGACATAAGGGGTCATACACAGAGCTACAGATTTCCTAACCATTCGCTCCTATAAAGGAAGTCTAAATAAGTGCATGAAAGAACCAGAGAGGTTTTACTTTGTGGTTGGCATAAATCCACTCTCCTGACTGCTTGTTTGTTCTCCCCACCGGATTGTGTACTCCCAGGCGCCTGGCTCGGGACCTTGCACAGGGCAGACACCTAACATATACCTGTGGCATCAGTTGATCTATTTCTAAAGTCTTCAGTGTCACACAAATCTGAACGGATAGTTACAGCTGGGTGAATTCCCTTCCAGCTCCCGAGGAGAGCTCAGCATGGGGTCCCTGTCCACCTCCCTGCTCTCCGGCTGTAACCTCACACGTGTCACCAGCATTTCCCCCAGCGCCGGCTGCCATCACCCCGGGCCCAGGATCAAAAGGCTCCAAGCTAGATGTGTTGCTCTGCTGTTGCTGTCTTGAAACTTCTAACAATTTTTTGAACAAGTGGCCCACATTTTCATTTCACATTTCTGCCTACAAATTACATAGTCTGCCCTGATCTCTCCACTAATAAATGAGTGTGTACTGACTTCTCTACCTGTGCTGCTGGTAGAAAAGAACACATTCCAGCACAGGATGCTCTTCATTAAAAATGTGGCCATGTTAACTAAAACATAATTCTGTGCTATTAAAAAACTGATTCCAAATAGAGGTCATAAGAGAAGGTTGGTAATTAGCATATCAATTGTAAGAGGATAGAATGATTATAGAGCTTTAAAATGTTATCTTAAGTCTTTTTTTCTCCCAATCCTGTTTGTGCTCAATGTACACTGTTGATAAACAATGATTATTTTTCTTTGCATAGCCTTGCAGAGGTTTACAAAAGTTGTTCACTTCCATTATTTTGGTGAATCCTTACAACTTTATGAAGTATGTATTTCTACTATTATGCCCACTTTACAGATAGTAAACTAAGGCTAACAGACAAGCAGCCTTACTGGGAAAGCTTCTGGTTAGCTGGGGGTTGAACCCACATACTCCCAGCGTGGGATTGGGATTCTGCATTTGGGACTCTTCACTGTGCCATAGGTATTCACCAGCACATGGCTCATCGAGGACCAGTAACTTCGATCCAGGCCTTGTGTGAATTATAAAATTTCAGATTAAGAAAAAATTAATAAGATTTGACTTGGCAAACTCACTTAGGTGTGACAAGCAGCGTCTCTTACCTAGAGTCCCCTTGTTTGGCGGATGGGGAGGAAAGAAGAATGAGTAGAATTTTCTCGGTGGCTCTGAATTTCGCACCTCGTTCAGTAACTGTAGAAAAGCTGAAAGCGAAAACAAAGCCCTGAAACCCGTCCGGATGACCTCAGGCCGTTTCAAGTGTGCGATGACTGCGCTGGCAAGCGAGCTGTCTGTCCACGTGGTGACCCCGAATGACTAAGGGAAGGCTCGCTCCCATCAGTGCAGCCCGAACTCTCACACACCCCTGCGCTGCTTTGAGGAAGACTGAAGGGCATTCATGGGACTGACCCAGTTCTAGCGGCTGGTTCAGGGAGAGTGCAAGAGAACACCATGTCAGGGACCCAAAACCCCGTTTCTGCCTGTGAGAAGGCTGGGTCTGTCTGGGACGTTCCAGCAGTGGCCACCGACCCCTGGGAGAATCCTGTGGGCCATCTGAGGACAAATCAGGGTCCTGGCAGTGGACGTGTGGGGTGTGGTCTGGGCTGGTCTGAGACTAAAGCCCAGGCATTGATATGGCAGGATTCTATTTTAATTTTTTATTGCACAAACACTTATATAGTGCCATCCGCACATAGAGCATCCAGGTACTGCTCTAAGTACTGTACTAACACAGCTTCATTTAATCTTCGTGACAACCTGTTCCGTGCGACCATTATCATTTGCAGCTCATAGAGGATGGAACTGAGGCCAGAGAGGTAAGCGACCTGCCCAAGTGTTTGATCAGGACCTTAACCTGGGCATCTTGGGGCCACACCGTGTTCCAGGAGCTTCCCGGTGAGCACCCCACCCCGCTGTGAGGAGTGCTGGGACTCTGCACATACCTGTTCTCCCTCTGGCGGGGAGGCTGAGAAACCAGCCAGGCACCCTGGGCCTGTCCTCACGCACACACAGGAAAAGTCTCCTCACTTCACCCCCTCTTGGCTGTACACATAAGGGAGAATGTTGAGCTAGAAAGACCACCTATTTCAAAAATATCTTCTCCTCTGGCCTATTGGGCCATCTCTTAAATTCCACCAACGGGGATTACATTTTTAAATCACCATTTCCAAAGCTGTGTTCTAAAGAACACTCACTCAGTGGTGTGTAAAAACGAATAAGTAAAAACCCTCAGTGGTCAGGTGAGTTTGGAAAAAATAAAATTTTGAAATACTGGTATCATTCCTATGTATGGTTTTAATTCTGTAAATGCATATTTTGTATATATGAAGTCATTAATATAATATTATTATTTGGCAATGTTTTAAATTGAAAAATAACAGTCTCATACTTTGTCTATCACTTTATAACTGGTTTTTCTATGCAAAATTATGTTTTTGCAATTTATCCTTGTTTTTTTTTCTTTTTTTTTTATTTCAGCATATTATGGGGGTACAAATGTTTAGGTTACGTATGTTGCCCTAGGCCCCCCTCCACCGCTAAGTCCGAGTTTCAAATATGTCCATCCTTCGGGTGGTGCGCATTGCACTCTTTGTGTATGCATATACCCTGCAATTTATCCTTGTTAATGCAGTTGGTTTGAGTTCATTCGAATGTCGGGTATTTCATTTTAAATTTTCTAGTAATTAAAAAAGAAACAAGTAACATTAATAACATTGTATTTAACCCAATGTATCCAAAATATTATCATTTCAACATGTAATCAATATAAAGCTTGGTTTTCGTTGTATATATTTAAGGTGTACAACCTGATGTTTCAATATACTTAACTTGCTGTGCATAGACATAGTGAAGTGATTACTACAGTCATGCAAATTAGCACACCCATCTTCCTATAGACTTAGTTTTTTCTGCGTGTGTATGGGGTAAGAATACCTAAAATCTACTCTCTTGGCAAATTCCCAGTACACAATACATTATTAAGTATAGTCTGCATGTACCTTAGACCTCTTAGACTTATTCATCCTACATAACTGCAATTTTGTACCCTTTGTCCTACATCTTCCCATCCCCCCTCCCTAAAAATTGTTAGTGAGATGTTTTATGTTCTTCTTTTCACACTAAGTCTTCCTAACTTGATGTGGATATTATAGCACATCTCAGTTCAGATCAGTCCAAGTTCAATCTGGTGGCCCCACATTGGGCTCCACAGCTATAAAGTATTCCGTTGTGTAAATCCACCAGGATTTGTATCAAGGTAAAAAGATGATGAGGTAGAGTGAAAGAGGCTGTTTGTTTTTACTGCAGGACTTCTCAGAGCTCTCAGTCTCAGAAAGTACATCGTGGGTCTCTAGGACGATGTAGCAGGCACTCAGCATTTGTCAAAAGAGAAATAAATGATTAAATGAATCTTGTTTATGCAAATGGATAAGAATTGGAAAAAATATGACAAAATAGTTGGATTAAGTAATTTGCTTTGAAAAAATTTCATGGCATGCCATATAGTTGTGAAATAAACGAAAACTATTTTTTAATTTGTTCACCTCTGAGAAAGGCAAGAAATTAAATGCTCTTAGTCATTAATATAATAACCTGGTAAAAATGCACTCAGCGGGAATTTTCCTGTACCACAGCTGGTGGACAGCCAGCTCTATTAAGTAGCAGAGTAGAGGTTGCGGGGTGCTGGAGCAGGGGCTAGGGAGAGGGTGGGAGCACCCGCGTGCGGGTTGCCCGCCTGTGCTCAGATGGAGCCTCCCCTCCCGGGGTCGCTCCACTTTCAGCTCTCATTTGCCACTTGGCCAGGCCCTGCCTCAGTTCTCCCACAGTCAGGTTACCCACTACTACTTTGTGGAGACATTGCTGTTCCCCTCCATGGACAGAGGGTGAGGGAGCCCGCGTCTCTGTGGAGAGTGTGCCACATGCCACAGATCCCTAGGGAGGGCTCTTTGTGAGTCTGCTATTCCAGATCGCCATTTAGGGCTTCTATCCACGATAGCAAGCTGCCTCCTTCTGAAAGCTATCACCTTTGCTCATATTAGAGCAACGTTCTTTTGTGGATCTTAAAGTGGCTTCACATCTAGGATTTCCTGCAGCAGATTATCTTTTGGCAGAGAGAGACAGGGGCCAGAGCAGAGGCAGCCAGGCCTGCAGCTGGTCCCGTCCTAGAGGACAAGGTCGACCTCTGGCTCCCAGCTGCACCCACCAGGTGGTGGCCGCACTTTGTCTCGTGGGCTCTGGGGGAACCTATGTGAATAAAGCCACAGACTGAGGGCAAATCTCAAACCGATGCCTGTACCAATCCCCAGAAAGAGTCTCAGGGGCTGACAGCCTCTCCCTGCAGTGAAAGGAGATGAAGAGATGCCTTTTCTATTGTTTTCTGTGGTTTAATGTGACTTATTTATTTACTGCAAGTAAATAAAAGTTACTTTCAAAAACCTTTATTGCTATGGTGGACACTGACATTTCAGCACAGGAAGCAATGGTCCCTGTGTTAGTCCATTCCCGCTGCTGAAACAACATATCTTAGACTAACATCAGAAAGTTGTTCCTCACAGTTCTGGAGGCTGGGAAGTCCAAGATCTTGGTGCTGAAGATTCTGTGTCTAGTGAAGGCCCATTTTCTGGCTCACAGATGGTGTCTTTTTGCTGTGTCCTCATGGTGGAAGGGGCAAGGGAGCTCTCTAGGGTTCCTCTCTAAGGCCATCAATCTCATTCATGAGGGTTTCACCCCCATTGACCTAATCACCTCCCAATGGCCCTAACTTTTAATACCATCACATTGGAGACTAGGATTTCAACATATGAATGTTGGGGTGAGGGGGACATGAACGTTCAGACCATAGAAGTCCTCTTAACTTCCTTGTTTCTATCAACTTGCTTTCTTTGAAAGAAATTTGCAATACACTGAGTGCCTTCCAAGAGCTTTCATGTATATTATCTCATTAAACTTTACATCTTCTTCCCCAAGTATTACTGAGTATTACTGCTTTTCCTTACAACACTGATGAGGATGAGAAACTTGATTATGAAGAAATTTTGCTTGTTTGTTTAGAAAATACAAAAGAAAATAACAACTATTTTTGAGCAAGGGGAAAATCTGAAGTTCCAGGAATCTTATCCAAGCGCTAGAGGTTGGCAAGAGGAGGAGCGAGGGTTTTATCTCTCCTCTCCCTTCCTCTCCTCTGTCAGTCCCTGGAGCCCATGTTCTGTCCCCTGCACTTCTCTGCCTCCTGCTCATTCTCCCTCCCAAACCCCTTCCTGGAAACGTGCAGCAACAATCTCTATTATTACAGCCATGCGAAGGGGCATCCCTGTTTTACAGATGAGGGAAATAAATGATTTGTCCAAGGACACAGGCCAATAGGCAGCAATCTGGGATGCAAACCTGAGCCCTGAGTGTTTGACATCAGCCCAGTGTGACCGAGACAGGCCAAAGCCCTTGCCTGGAGCCGTCACCAGCCTGCCTGGATGGACAGATATGAAGTGCCCCATGGCAGCTCCACCACTGGGGGGTCTTTATCCCTTCCCAGCCTTCCCTCCGGGGATGTCTAAGAGCCAGAGGTAGCTCCGGGGGCAAGAGCCAGAAGCAACAAGAGTAAAGGCCTCAGGGCCTGCCTAAACACTATCCACCCGGCACACACTGACTGTTCGGGAGCTGGCCCCCAGGCTAAGGCTCTGCCACTCTGACCTTGAGAGGAGCTCTCTGCCCCTGTTGGCCACTCCAGTTTTCTTGGCAATTTGGTTTTTCCAGGGAGCAGCATTTTGCTAAGACTCCTGGGCAATCTCAATTCTTGAGCCCGTCTCATGAAGAGCTTGCCCTACCAGCCAGGTTCACCAGGCCGAAAGGGGGCAGCCCCACACGATGCATCCTAAGCCCATACGGCCAGGGATCCATGGGGTCCAGGCATGTTTGGAGTCATTCCTCAGCTTCCTACTCGTTATCCATGATCTCTCTCTTGCATCCTATGTTTCTGCACCATTCTTTAATTACTTTGCCTAAATTCCTTTGGAAGAGGATTTGTGAGTGTTGCTATTGCCCTACTTCTAAAAATACATGAATTGTAGCTAGAAAGTATTAATTCCCAATTTGTGAAGTGCTTTTCATAGATTGCCATTGTGCTGGTAATTCCTTTCCATTACTTTCCTCTTTGCCCTCAAAATGTGCCAGCTCTTCCTCCCTCTGACCAGACCTCAGTGAGCCCAGGGCCACATCAGGCTGGCAGCTCCGGCCGGTAGAGCTCCTGTCGGGCAGGCTTCTGTTACAGCGTGAGAGGAGTGCGGGTTCAAATCCAGCATCTGTCCTGCTCCAGCTGAGTAACTTTGGACAAAAGCCTTGGTCTCCTCCTCAGAAAAATGGAGCTACTGTATTATTATTTACCTTTTGGGTTGTGATAAATATTAGAGAAGGTGAATATAAAGTGCCCAGCACAATGCGTGGCACAGGGCAGACTGACAATAAATGCAGACGTGTTACCACTGTCTGGGGCAGTAGGTCCCGTCAGAATCGCATTCTTCTACAACTAGATGACAGCGGTGTGGATTATCTTAGAGGTTTGGGAGGGGATTGCTTACAAAAGTGTTGGAGCCATCTAGACACACTGAGTTGTAAATGTTAATTTGAGCTTGGGAGAGAATTGTCAAGTCGGTTCAAAGGACTCCTAATTTCATTAATTCAAAATCCTGCGTTAGTGGGGGAGAGTGAGGTCCAAAGAGAGAGAAGCCAGATTTCAAGGACAGACCTAGTCATTGGAGGAACGTTTTTGCAGCCAACTGCCACCCAGGGCTCTGTGAACAAAGTGGGCATTGTGGCCGCTGCCTGGGCCAGTGGCAGGAGGAGCACCCGGGAGCCAGGGACTGGTGCGCAGGGAGGAGGCGGGCCCAGGCCGCAGGGAGAGGCTTGGATGACCTGGAAACACAACTCGATCCATTCAGCCTGACGAAATCTTTCCTCCCGATAAAATTTCCTCAAACAGAACAAAAGGGAAATTCAGAGCATCTTTGCCAAAGTAACCAGAGAAAGGAAAGCTGGCGCAAAGTTAATCGTTGTTTTCTTCCTGGCTCTCCAGGCTAGAGATACCATGATGGGAGCAAGAATGCTTGTCATCGCCCGCTTGGTCTCTAAGGACATAGCAGCCCTTTCCTTGCAAATGAGCAGCACAGAAACGGAAGTGCCAGGGCCCCTCCCTACAGGGTCCAGCCAGAGCCACAGTGGGCTATTCTCTGCAGAGCAAGAGGCATCTAATCGTACCTTGACTCACCAACTTATCCAAATAGCCCTGCTCCCACGTGGCCTCTCTTTGGGGAAAGGAAATGCCAGGATGAGAGAATTCATTGCAAACATCATTGCTTAGTCCAGGGAGAGGTCAGGCGCTCCCTGGGGAAAGCATGTCATTCTGGTCATGAAAGAAAGACCCCACCACAGCGCCCTCCAACATCCCTGAGGAAGGATGACTAGATTGCTGGTCTGTTCTGTCGAAGCAAAGATAGTCACGAGGGATAAGAGGCACTTGGTACAACAGCATAGCGCCAACTTCAGCATAAAAAAGCTTAGCTTTGAGTTTGGGATGGGCCATTCCCAAACTGAAGGCCCTTGATCAATTCACTGACCCTCAGGGAGCCTCAGTTTTCTCATCTGTGAGGTGGACAGAACCACAGGGTGCTGGTGGGCAAGGAGCAGAGGCAGGAGGGCCACCCGTCTGTCTGCTGGATCTGCTGCGGCCTTCAGCGGGATCACAGGCCTTCGTAGGTACATACCCAGTCGCTTACTTTCTCTGTAGAACACCCAGCAGCCCACAGCCCTGCTCCCACAGAGACAGCCAGTGTGGCCGGCCGTCTGCCCACAAAGGAGCTGGCAAACTTTAGAGTGTCAAGACAGCTATCAATACAGATGCAGGTCAGCCCAGGCCATGCAGCATCCAGGTGGCCAGGTCCTGCTGGATGGAGCATGGTGACAACATAGAATTCCCAGCATCTGTTTCTCTCAAGAGCAGAGTATGCTGGGACCACAGCCGCGCACATCCAGCGATGCCATCAACGTGCCCACGGCAGCGCAGTTCCTGTGCCGTGGGCCTGAGCTGCAGCCAAGCCTCTACGATGCACCAGGTGCTGGGCGAGCAGCCAGGCCCAGAGTGATGGCAGAGAATCCATTCCTTAAAGAAACACCAAACTCCCAGCCCTTCCCTAGTTCCCAGGTCTGGGGGCTCCTTAGATGAGCACAGTCAGCAGTTTAGGATCAAGGACTTATTCAGAGGTTTGAAAATCCCCAAAATACATAAATATAGCAGCCAGTCAAATGACATTGCCGTCATCAAAGGACAGCATCCTTGGAATAGATCTATTTTTTCTTTCCTTTTTCTTTCTTTTTTTTTTTTTTTTTAGAGACAGGGTCTTGCTATCAGCCAGGCTGGAGTGCTGTGGCATCATCATAGCTCACCACAGCCTCAAACTCCTGGGCTCAGGCGATCCTCCTGCCATAGCCTCCCAAGTAGTTGGGATTACAGATGCGAGCCACTGTGCACAGCCCGTCTGTCTTATTTTTTTTTTTTAAGACAAAGTCTCACTGTGCTGCCCGGGCTAGAGTGCTGTAGCATCATCCTAGCTCACAGCAACCTCAAACTCCTGGGCTCAAGCAATCCTTCTGCCTCAGCCTCCTGAGTGGGACTACAGGCATGCGCCACCATGCCTGGCTAATTTTTTCTATATATTTTTAGTTGTCTGATTAATTTCTTTCTATTTTTAGTAGAGATGGGGGTCTCGCTCTTGCTCAGGCTGGTTTCGAACTCCTGAGCTCAAACAATCCGCCCGCCTCAGCCTCCCAGAGAGCTAGGATTACAGGCGTGAGCCACCGTGCCCGGTCCCGTCTGTCTTTTGATTCACCTTTTAGGTCCTGACAACTCCAGCATGGTAAGGTCTTGTCACCGTACCTACAGGATCTGGTCACTGCAGACTCAGTGGTTAGGGAGCATGGGCTCCTCCAACTCTCTGTGGCCTGGGGCAAGTTACCCAACTTCTCCAGGTCTCTGTCTCGTCACCTCTAAAGTAAAAACAGAACTAGTTACTGCTTCACTGCTGCCGTGAGAAGTGAATAAGCTGGTGCAGGTGATGTAGCTAGAAGCGTCTGGAACACAGGGTCCCTCGGTGCGTGCTGACAGCACCCACCGTGCAAGGCCGGGAGCCTCAGGCTCTGCTCAGGCGGCTGAGTCTGGACGATAGCAACCTGACCAGGGCCTGCTCCACCGGCCAGAGAGGCTGCCGTCCTCCTGCCGCTGCCCAGCCCGCCCGGCCCAGGTCCCCGAGGAGGAGAAGTACCTCCTGTCTGGTCCTGCCCAAGCTGCCCCTGAGTTCGGCCATGCGGCTTCCAGGCAGGTCTGATGACCCCTGGCAGCAGCAATCCACAGGTCCCCAGGACAGGAGATTCGAGTCCTCTGCTTCTCCCGCTGCCTTTGCCTCCCCTGGCTCTTCCTGACAATGTGCTCTGGCTCAGCCTTGAGCTCACCGTCCCATTATCGCCTGTCCTGAGCCCCACACCTGGGCTGCGGGCCTCTCTGATTCTCTTTTCGCCTCCCAGGCTCAGCCCTCCCAGGATCTGCTGTCCCGATCCTGTCCCCAGAACCCGCTCCGCCCTCCTGGCACTGGCTGGGCCCTGGTGCAGGAGCCGTGGCCCCAGGACCCTTGGCTCCACCAAGCCCACTGTCCAGACCCAGGGCTGCCAGAAAGGGCGGCAGCACCATCCCCTCCAGAAAGATCCACCAGACCTGGAGGAAAAGCTGCAGCTCCGAGAGGCTCGAGAGAGCTGTGCAAGTCAGAAGGTGCAGCTCAAGATGCTCCCAGTCCTCCCAGGAGAGGGGTCCAGGGGGCCCTGCGAGACACGCCCCACACGGCACGGTGCTGTGGGGGAGGCCAGCGTCCTTCGTCCTCCCACATGTGGGCCTGCTCCGCCCTCCCGGCCACCCTGCCCGTGCAGGGCTTCGCTTCTTCAGGCCTTTCTCTCCTTCATGCCGTGTGGGGTAAAGGCCAAGGAAGGTCGCAGGACATAGGTCCTGGGGCTAAGAGCAGCCACAACGTGGATGTGTGCAAACTAAGGAATCGCCACAGGGCCCAGAAACATCCACGTTGGACTCACATTCGTCCTCTGGGATGCGCTGGGTGCATGCAGGGGAAACCCCACACCTGAAGGGGGAGCAACTGCATACAAACCCGTGCTGAGCGGTGCCGCAGATGACAGCTCACTGCCTCATTCCTGTGTTGCCTTCCGTGTCTTGTCCCCTGGGACACTAGGGAAAGAAATCGCACGGAGGTTTTTAATAACTCCCTACCACTGTGTGTGATGACAGGCAAATAACTTCTCAGCAACTAGCTGTTTCCTTGCTGCTGTCTAAAACCAGAGCAGTATCAGCGTGCTCCCTCTCCTTCTATCTGAAAAGAACGGCTTCCGCTTCTCCATAAGAGAAACATCTTTAAAAATTTTTCCTTTGCTGTAACTACGTTAGTCCCCAAGCAAACACCCCTTCACCTGGGCCAGCCGCAGAGGAAGGGTTTGCCATCATCTGAAATGGCGAGGAGCTGGCTAGTCTGGGACGTGTGCTTATTTGTACAGAAACAGCCGGTTCTGTGTAGTCTCCACGTTGGCTCTGGGAAACATCAGGGCTGCTCTTATTTTTAAACTTCAAAGTTCGTCTTGGAGATAAAGCTCTTTTCCCATGAGAGGCTGAGGGTTGTGCATGGTGTGAAGGAACAGTGTAGAGCCTAGACAACTACTCGTAACCCTAGAGGTAGCAGCAATGTTCAGAGCTGCCCGACAGGCCCGGACACTCAAAATGCTGTGTGGTCACTTTGTCTCTGTGCTTCGGAGACTGAGCCGCTCCCTTCCGCAGCGCTACAGTTCAGCCAGGGTTGCTTTCACCTTTCTGTTTGTTTTTCCTAAAAGCACCCCACTTTCTGATCCACTCGGGTTTGATAGTGATACTGTTTAAGGGGAACCAAATAAAAAATGCGGGAAAAAAGTTTTAACAATCAAATAAAGGAATTAATATGGATCCTAAATGCTCACTGTATTACTCTTTGACTAACGTGCACATAAAAGATGGAAGGCAAAAGAATAAGATGGAATCTTTAAAACTTGAAATAGAAAGGTCATCCTCTACAAAGCTCATTTGGGCTGGGCTTCTGCGAAACTCCCTTCTGACAGTCGACTCTAGTGGGGACTAAACTGTCCCCCCAGAAGTGTCTTTCTATTGCCATCCTCCCTCCCAATCTGTTAGAGTATGTGTGGGACAGAGCCCCTCAAAGAGGCCTGCAGTTCCCTCATCTGCTCGTCCACCTGTCCCTGTCCAGACGGGGAGCCCAGCACCCTGGGGCGGGGTGGGAGGGGCCCTGTGCTCCCTGCTGCAGGCACAGCAGAAAGCAGACGCTGGGACGCCGAGTCAGACAGGCTGCGCAGCGCCCCTCCTCCCACCTCCCACCTCCCACCTCCCACCTCCCACCTCTCTGCTGCTGCTCTGTCACACGGCCAAGAACTCCTGTTCCCAAGTCCCCTGTAAGTTATCATTTCTCCTGATCCAGACACCGTGGGGACTCTTCTTCTGGAAGCATCTGATACATCAGAGAGAGGCTTTCAAACTTCTCTACTCATGGCCCATAGTAAAAGTGCATTTTCCGTTGCAGCTAAGTGTCTCTTTCTCTCTCTCTCTCTCTCTCTCTCTCTCTCTCTCTCTCTCATCTAAATCAAGTTTCAGGAAGCAATACTTCCTTTCGCTACATGCAAAGCCTTCTGTCACTTTCTATTCTACCCTTCCCATGCGGCACCAATCCCCACATTTCAACAATGCTGGTTGAAATACACTAAACTGATTTCCCAATCCCCTAATGGTTTATCGTCAGCAGTTTGGAAAGCACTGGCTGAGACACTAACGACAGGGCGTCATGGGCCCTCGCCAAGGGGCAGGGAGGAAGGAAGCCTTCCTTAACTCTTGTTCCCACAGACGGGCTCCTCCTGCCCTTTGCCCCACATCCCACCTGCCACTTGTGATTAAATAGCAGTTTCACACCCCAAAGCGCCCTTTCACGCAAGGACTCACTCAATTAGGGTGAGCTGGCGGGAGCCTAAAGCAGATTAAGGGAAGACAAAGGAAGCTTTGGGGTTTATCTCCAGCTTTCATGTTTCTAAGAGCTCCCCTCTCTTCCTGTGCTCAGTCCCAAGCATCAAAGGGAGGGACAGAAGGGAGAGAGGGAGAGAAGGAGAAGGAGGGAACCCTCCCATCCCCTCGCCTGCTGAGGTTAGCCAACATTGGATGGTCACCTCCACCGCCCTGGCTCCACCCACTCTAAGGTGAGCGTGGCCTTCCTGCCAGCGAACTGAGACTTCTTTTTCTCCCTTCCTCCATCCCTCCCCAGCCCCTCCTTCCCTCCCTCCCTTCTCTCTCCCCTTCCTCTCTCCATCCCTTTCTCCCCTCCTCTATCCAACCATCCAGTGTCCAGTCAGTGGACGGCGTGGCTGTCCACCACATGCTGGCTGCCCACATAGAGCCGAGGACCCAGAGGAGGACAGGCAGCTCCCTGCTCCTTGGAGGCTGACTGTGTGGGATGATGGAGCTTGGGATGCTCTCAGAACTTATGGTCAGAGCTCACCCCCCGCTGTCTTGACCTGGGGGCTTCTGTGAAATGCCCACCTCTATTGTGGGTACTGTGGGCTTCCTTGGCATGACATTTCTACAACACACTTTCTGGGTGGACATCCTTAAGATATTGTCAGTGGTTCAGCTCAGAGACAGGCACTGCTCCCCTAGCCCTTCCAAGAGGGCAGCTCCCTCCTCTGACCCCACCTCCCGTCTCCTCCAGCAGCCCAGACAGAGCCATCTGTGTGGTGGGATGAGCTGCACACAGAAGGTGCTCGGCAAACATTTGCCGAGTCCTCTGAAATGGTCCAGCTGGGCCCCTTTACAAATCTGATTCTCTCTAGCCCAGCACCATCCAATAAAATTATGTGAACCACACGTGTGATTATATGTTTTCCAGTAGCTACACTAAAAACAGTGAAAAGAAACAGACAAAATTAACTTTAGTAATAGATTGTATTTAACTCTCCAAATCAAAAAACATGATCACTCCAACATGTAATCAATATAAAATGAGGAAGATTTTCATTCTTTTGCAGTACCAAGAGTTTGAAATCCAGCGTATATTTCACACTGCAGCACATCTTAGTTTGGAATGGCCACATTTAGGAGGTTTGGTAGCCACCTGTGGCTTGTGGCTGCCACACTGGGCAATAGCTCTGGCTCTCACCAGGTGTCAGGGCAACCGGGCCCAAGCTGGGGCCAGCTCAGGAGGAAGGCGGCAGGTGAAGCCCTCCCGCCACAAGTCACGCAGCGGGCTAAGTCTGGGGGCTTCGCCACTGCAGCTTCGACCCACTGTCCTCACGTGCCTTCCCCACCCGACACTGTGCCTGGTGAGGGGAGCAGGACAGGGAACGGCAGGAATGGAGGGGGACTTAGAGACGTGTAAGAAGCTGCCTTGGTGAGGAGTCCATGCTGCCCCCACGCCTGGGCCTTACCTGTGGAGAGCCACATCGAGAAGCACGCCTCGCCAGCACACAGATCTCTGCCGGGCCAGATTTGGCACAAGCCGAGTGACAGCTGAGTTAAATTACTGTATCCATGGTGCAGTCACCGAAGACTTGCCGCCCTCAATCATTTTCAGCTGTCTTTTCGGGGACAACAGAGACACATACAGATTGGCAATTTAACATGAGCTCATTTTATTAGAAGCAATCGGCCATATGGCACTTTGTGACAAGTAAACGTGCTCCTTTTACAATCAGTGTTGTTCAGCCTACTTGGTAATGAGCTAGCTAGCGGTGTTTGTCTTCCCTTAGAAGAATCCATTTAACTGGCATGAGTGAGTCAGTTTTACGTAAGTGACATCTCTGAGTGGAACGCGGTGCCAGCTGGTCACACGCCAGGTTGTACAGCTCCGTCCCAGAATGTTAGAGTCGGGGAGGTTTTTGTTCTCTCCCCGTCCTGAGGCTTTTGAACTTTTCCTTCTAAGTGCAAAATCTTCTCTCAAATGAGAGCTTATGGGGAGGCCTGATGAAGACGGAAACTTTTGCAGGAGCTGGCGGCGGGCTCTCCCTCCCTCCCTCCTCCCCGGGCACCTCTGTGTGGTTTGCAAAACCAGCAGTGCCAGGCAAGCCCCTCATCGTACACGTCATGAAAGCAGGACGCAGGGTGGTTGTGCATTATGTGGTCAACACGATGCTGTGATAGGGCCAGGGTCAGATTCCACCCTCAGATTCCAAGACCTCCATTTTTTTTTTGAGATAGGGTTTTGCTATGTTGCCCAGGCTGGAGTACAGTGGATATTTCACAGGTGTGATCATAGCTGCGGCCTTGAACTCCTGGGCTCAGGTGGTCCTCCTGCCTCAGCTTCCCGATTAGCTGGGACTATAGGTGCATGCCACCACCAAGACCTCTATTTCAGTGCCACGCTCTTCCAGAGTTCTATGGAAGATCTTTGCAAATGTACAAGTGATCCTGTACATAGAAGCAGTTATAATGAGAGTTTATTGAGTGCTATGAGGGACCTCCTGCAACGGACTGATTCATATAAATTTTTTTTATCTTTACAGTGATCCAATAATTTGACTGGTCTTCATTTTACAAACGAGGGAACTGATGTTCAGCTATGCAGCCTTCCCAAGGTCATATAGACAACAGAGAGTGGTCAGATTGAACCCGGCCTGACCCAAACCCATGGCCTTAACAGTTCTGCCTCCCATGTGTCCCAGAGGTCTGGGTGCAGATCAGGTGAAGGGAACACACAGAACAATTTCTCATGCGAAAAGCATTATTAGTGGTAGCTGGATCCCACACCAGCCCACAAAATTCAAAATGCAATCAGAATGATGTTACAATTCCAGCCCAAACACAGTCATCCCCACCTACCCTCAGGACCTAGGAGCTGCTCCAAGTCCTGAGGCCCCAACCCCATAAAGGCTTGGGCACCATGGGCTTCCATGTTCTCTGAGTTTGGAGACTTTCAGTCTGTGCCTACACCACTCAGAAGATCGGCTGCCAGGGTGCCTGCTGCTGCAGAGTTGGTGAAGGTTTTGATGGGAGAGGACAAGGAGGAGTCCCACGGGGCTCTGGGGGCTCCTTAGCAACAGCAGGGGAGGATTCTGAATGGGGGTACGGATGTCAGGGAAGACTCAGGCTGGGGCGGGAGGGCAGATTCCAACAGGCAGGGTTGCTGGAGTTAGTTAGGTTCTACATTTGGGAGATCTGTACTTAACAGGAGCGAAGTGAGTTGTGGGCAAAGGCCTGGAGCTGGACCCTGGATACATCATGACATCTGCGTAGAGAGAGTTTCGGGATACATCAGCTCCATGGTCTGTCTTTTCATCTGCTCACACCGTCTCTGACCAACTGCCACCACCGTTCTGGCTGAGCAGAAGAACATAAGCCTACATCAAAAACCACAGAGGCGCAAACCAAGACTGACACGGGACCAACAAGGCACCGCGGGGCTCCCCTGAAGGAGGTGCCTGAGCCCCGGGAGGCTGGCCGGCCTTATCTTGGACAAGAGCTCAGGACTGGGCTGTTGCTTTCACTCTAATCTGTTGCCCACCCCTCTCCACTGTGTCCCTGCTTGATCAGCTTGGCTGAGCCAAGACAAACGTTGCACATGAGCTCTCTGTTCTAAGATCACAGCTCGGATGTGCTATCTGAGATGTGGGTTTTGGACTGGCGTCCTAACTGGAAAAAAATAAGCATGACATTTTGAAACAAAAGAAAATGTTAACTTGAACCATTTCAGAAATCACTTTACCTTAAAGCTGTTCAGATGCAAACACTGCTAATGGCAAAGCCAAGACTTAAATGGGTCCTTCGGGGAAAGAAGTAAAATGGGGGGATTGCCAGAGATGAATAAGGAGGTTCGAGTCTGCAGTGCATTAACATTTTACAAAGGTAAAAGGTGAAAAAGCCAGCCCCGGGGGTTGCCATGCACTCTGATGGGGGGTTGAACACACAGCTCCACCTTCCCTCCTGCACCCCAGGTTTCCAGGATTCAGTTTCACTGCAGTCACTCGGTCCCTCTTTCTTCCTTTGTTGCACAGGGCTAGTTCAGAGGGACATGCTTGAGGAGAAAGGGCTGGAGAAGGCGGGAGATGGCATGGCAATGAGGAACAACAAAGTGCCCTGTCCCTGCAGAGGGGACTCAGAGAGGGCGGCTCCTCAGAGCCAGCAGGTGGGGTCAGGGACACCAGCTTCTCAGTGCGATTTCAGGGCAACTGATCAAGTTCTTCCTACATGTGTGTGCCTTTCCCCATCCAGGGAAATAATGGGTGAAGGGTGTTAGTTGCCTGAACAGAGAAGTGAGACCTAGACGGTAAGTTGAGACCAGACCTCAGAGAGCTTTGAAAGCTGTGAGGGTTTGGACTTTATTCTATAGGCGGACGTGCGTAATCACATACAGACCTATGGATGCTTCCAGTTTATGTTCTCATGAGGGCAACAAGCAGCTACCTAAGCAGGTGCTTTTAATTACAAGCTTCATGGGCCCTACTGAGGACAGATATGAGTTGTTCTGACAGCAGATAATGGGGATAGGACTTCCTCTGTGGTTACCAAAAGGAGAAGGGCCAGAATGAGGGAAAAAGGATCATGAATTTAGTTTTGGAAATGTTGAACTTGAGGGGGTCTGTGGATGCCAAGTGGCAAAGGGAAGCAGACAGTTACAATTTGATCAGCCATGGCAATCTGGAGCTCGGGAAGGAAGAGAGGGTGCAGACATGGACACAGATGGATGAGGTTACTTAGGGAAAGAATATAGGGAAACGAGAGGGTCTAGAATGGAGCCTTCACAATACCATTTAAAAGTCAGGTAGAGAAGGATGAATCAGCAGACAAGAACGAGGAAACACGTGTCTGACTCATTAACTACTGCGTTTCAGGGCCAAGCCCAGTGCTTCGCGAGAGTAATCATAAATGTTTATTGAACTGATTGATACATATAGGGTCTTGGCTGTCTTTTCCCAGGGAGAGAAACCAAGCTGTGTTACTCAGCTCTTGCTGCAATGGTGCTGTGTAACAAATGAGCCTAAAGCTCAGGGACTCTCCAGGCTTCACAGCCGGTTCCAGTCTGTTCCACATGTCCCAGCTGGGGCTGAGCCTGAAGACCAGTGGTTACTCAGACTTTCTCATGGCAAACACTTTTAGAGCCCACATCATACCCACCCACACTCCACTGGCAAGCCATGGCCCAGCCCCAAATCAAGAGGCAGGTAGTAGATGAGAAAGAACACCTGCTTTCTAGCCTGAGCGATTTGGGTTCAAATCCTAGTTCTACCCCTAATAAATGCATGAACTCAATCAAATTACTTAACCTATGTTAGCCTCATTTCCCTCTCCTTTAAAATGGTAGAATAGTATCTACTTTAGAGGCTTTGGGGATTAAACATGATGTACATGGAGTACCTATGACACATGGTAGGTGTGCAATGTCAGTAGCCACTGTGCTCCATGACTTCACCTTCTAACTGTAGCACTGGACCTGAAAAGCCTGGCTGCACATCCGGGGCAGCTCAGTGGTAATGCTCACCCTAAATTTGATCTCTGAGATGTACCCTGCAGCTGGGAAGGAGACAGGAAAGACAATCAAGAAGTCTGAAGGCGGGATCCGACTCAGCCATTTACTAAATGCCTCCCAGATTTGCTGGAGCCGATATTTAGTTTCTATCCAGTCCAAATCCACTTTGCCTAGAGGCATCCTTACGAGAAGTCCTCTTGCTTTCCAGGGCCAGGCTTTAGTTCTTGTCTGTGTTTTGAAGGAGACCAAAATATTAAGGGGGAATAAAATTCTGCAGGCAGACAGCTTTTCCAAATGGGACTTTTCCCAGATTGAATTTGAACTAGACCTTGGCCTGAAATGCAATATCCAGAGCTTTCTTTGCAGCTTTCTTTATGGCTTGAGAAGACTTTTTTCCTTGAATGCTTATGTAAAGATGGAGAATTTGTAAGATCCAATGAGATGTCTGGCATCAGTCCCAGGCTTATCCACTGAAGGCTATTTTCTTTTCTTATCTACTGTTTAGTAAATCATCAGAGCAGTGACCAGGAAATAGATGCTCCGAGTTACTGTTGTCATCCTGATTTCATAATGATCATTCAATATGTTTGTCTTTATAGCTCTTAAGAAATATATTTCTGAAATTCAGCGTTCTTTCTCAGATCTTAAGCAGCAGGTTTTCTTTCATATTAATTCATTTATTCTACAAGCATTTATTGAGCACTTACATGTGTCAGGCACTGTGCTAGGGGCTGGGAGTTTAGCAGTAAGTTAATATTGCAGCCACTGCCCCTGTGGAGTGTATAGATGAGGGGAAAGAGGCTCAAAGGACTAAAGTTTGGCCAAAGTCTACCACAAGTTGGAGCTGAGATCAGAAGTCATACATTCTGAGAGGACCAACTACATAATTTGCAAAGCCCAGTGGTTGATGAAAATACGCAGACCTATCCAAAAATTACTGAGAATTTCAAGATAGCAACAGCCAGGCATTAAACCAGGTACAAGGCCCTCTGTCCCACACCCTTGCAGCTGGCCCTGTTCTCTGAGTCATAATTTTTAAATCAGTTTCTACTCGTTCTGTAATTAAATGAGTATGAAAGAAAGGGGGTGTAGTAAGGAGTATGGTTGGAACCACCAATAATCCCTGAGATAAATAATGAACAGGAAATTCACATATGGTATTTCTTTTTTTTTTTTTTTTTGAGACAGAGTCTCACTCTCTTGCCTGGGGCGAGTGCCGTGGCGTCAGCCTAGCTCACAGCAACCTCAAACTCCTGGGCTCAGGCAATCCTACTGTCTCAGCCTCCCAAGTAGCTGGGA
>CAUYSK010024745.1:0-37152 GCA_963575035.1 Avahi laniger | reverse complement strand
AGGAACTTTTAAATATCATTATATGGAGGGCAGAAGTCTACTTCCATGGGAGAGAAAGGGAAAGGAAGATTTTTCAGTTTAGGGAAATTTAATTTTTTTTGAAGGAGGGAGCAGATTCTCACTCTGTTGGCCAGGCCAGAGTGCAGTGGTGTCATCACAGCTCATAGCAACCTCAAACTCTTAGGCTCAAACCAGTCTCTCTTGTCTTAGCCGCCTGATAGCTGGGACTACAGGCGTGGACTACCATGCTTGGCTAATTTTTTTTATTTTTTGTTGAGTTGGGGGTCTCCTGGCCTCAAGTGATCTTCCCACCTCAGCATCCCAGAGTGCTGGGATTATAGGCATGAGCTATGGCACGTGGCTGGAAATTTAAATTATTAAAGATTTAGACATTACTTTTTTGCAGCAGTAATCAAACTTAGATCCCCATAATATGGATGGGCTTTATTCTGTTAACTTTAATTTGGACAGCTGAGAGTCTGTAAGCTCATGTTCAGTTCATTTTATGATCATTAACAACTGAAGCAAAAAAATCTGTGTACATTTTGGTTTAGCCTGAGGTTTAGTACGTTTTGATTTAGCCTGAAAAAACTGTATAATTTGTTAATTCAAAAATAATCACCTTGGATATATAATCACGAACTTGATTTAGGAATGAATTTGAAGTTATCTGTGAATCATGATCTCGAATGAGCATAAATCAGGAACTTAAAAATATGATGATGAGAAATGTACATACTTTTTCTCTTGATGAGGGTTATTTGATTCAAAAAACCCAAACTTACTTAAATTTAAGAATCTGTAACAAATTACTTAAAAAAATATATCAAGTTACGATGTTCTTAACTTTGTATTACCATTTTTAAAAAGAAAAGGGGAGTGATGAGAGATGAATGAATGTGACAAGCTAGTCTCTAACCACTTTAGTTTTCCGGAGCATTTTTTCCTCCTTTTGATACTTCAGACAGTGAGCAAACTTGTGAGCCAAAAAGAAAAAGAAATTATCTTATGTTAAGTAGACCCTATTTCTTTTGAGTCTGAACCTATGTAATGTATACTAGGCCCTAGCATACATTAGATAAACAGAATAAATCGAACAAAAATCACTAACATCAATCAGCTCATCCAGTTTTTATATTTACCCCATCTCAAATTTAGCCAGGTAGTATGAGGAATAAAATGAAACTAAGCTAAATCCTTTGAACTGCCTCCCTTTGTTTTTGGGAGGACAAAGAACAATAATTACATCGAGAAAGAAATCAACTAAAAACCCAACATAACTTCAATTTGCATTTAGTTTCATACATCTGTATTTTTACTTGTTTTAATAGTGTACATACAAATATTTATTATTCATTTTCACCTGATACACTTAATATACTTAATATAAAGACTTCATATAGTTTTTAAATAATTTTAATATCTGCGATATTTCATCAAGTTGTACCAAAAGTTTACATAGCTATTATCTCATTAGCAAACACTAGTTTTCCAGCTCTTTGCTATTATACATAACATTGTAATGAACGTCTTTCTGCATGTAATTGTTACTTCATGTTGAATTAATGTCTTAAGATAAATTTACAGGAGTGAGATAACTGTGAGAGTAGTAGATTTTTATTTTTGATATGAATTGCCACTTCCAAAAAATTCACATTTTTTTCTAATGTGGATTATTTATAAAGGAAATTTATATTCAAATTTCTTAGATTCCATTTTTGTTCTTTGGTACCTTGTGGTTTTATATAGCTCCCGGTACGTAATTAAATGACAGCTTATATTTGAGTGCTTATGAGCATTGGCTTAAAGTCATTTTATGAATTTAGTCTTCATAATAACCATTTAAGTGTTATTACTGTTACTACCCCCATTTACAAAGATGAGGAAACTGAGGCTTGGGAAAGTTATAACTTGGCAAAGATTACATAGCTGGTAAAGGTCTTCTGACTCCAAAGCTTATGCCCCAAAACAGTGGCTTTTAGACTTTCTGACTGTGTCACAGTAACAAATACATTTTACCTTTTGACACAGTGTACATGCTCATAAATGCCCTACGGTAAAAATATATAAAGATTTAGTGGCTAAGAAGCTTTCCATTTTTTCCTAATACAAATAATTAAGAACATTTTATTTTGTGAAAAGAATTGTATTATTGATTAGAATTCAGTGCTCACATAAATCTTCAGGACAGTTTACTAGATTTTAAAATAATTATATACTTTTTAACTATTACTTTGGGATACATTGCCTTGTCATTTGGAGCACTTCAGTAAACAAATCTGAGAAAAGCAGTGATGTAACATTTGTTCCGTAGTCTAGCTACAGAAATTGAAATCTGAATTCCCCTGCAATCCCTCACAACCTGACCTTGAAACCCAATCCCCTGAGGATTCTATACCTTTTAGTATTATCTCTTATTTTTATGAAATAATAAGCTGAGCAATAAATGTTAAATCTTCAGTACCAACAAGGAGATAAGCTTTAGAGGAGAAAAACATTCCAAATACTGCATAGTAGTTTAGAGCAGAGGATTTTCAGTTGCAGTCGGTCTTGACCAACATTATATTTTCATATGGAATAGAACAGAATATAAAGGTTAGCCTTTGTGTCATCACAGTAAGTCTGAGTTGTTTTATGAAAGGTTGTATAGTTATGTGTAACACAAGTTATCCTGCTAATTAACTTCCAGTCATCCCTAAACAAATTCACAAGGGTGTTGAGATCATGTAGGCGGTGGAAGTAGATCCTAAACATTTTAAAGTGATGAGGATATAGTAAATAAAAAATCATTATATAGGACCCATTATTTAAAATACACACACACACATTCTGTCCATTATTTGAGGATGCTGTCCTTATTGTTTTATGTTAATAAAGATGATTATAAGAGTTTTCATAGGCTATGTTAAAAGTGGTACACAATAAGCAACAAATAAGGTTTGTTGTCATTATAGGTTCATATACAGCCTCAGTCTCTTACCCTTTTTTTCTAAATTTTTAAGTCCATTCCTTAATTGCAATAATAACTTTATCATCTTAGTTAAAGAGGAATTCCTGTCTACCTTAGTGTATATATCTCCTACTTTTGAAGTCATCTGATTGTAAAAGAATTATAGAAAAAGAAAATGTGTTTTTTACTACTAGCATTTAGTTCCTTGTCTCTCCGTTCTTTCCAGATGTTTCTTATTACTTTACTGAAAGATGTACTACCTTTTTTTCCTGCTAAAATTTTCCTTATTTCCCTTTGTTGCCAGTTGGGCCTTATTAGAAGCCTTTGAGAATCTAAAGCAGTGAGTCCAGTAGTACTTTCTGTGGTGATGGAAATGTTCTGTTTGTGGTATTTAATATGGTAGCTACTGTGTGGCTCTTTGACTATTTAATACTTGAAATATGTTTTGAGTGATGAACTAAATTTTTATTTCATTTAATTTAAATAGCCACAGTTGGCTAGTGACTATTGGATGGCACAGATCTGAAGCATTTCTATTCCTTCAAGCCCAACACATTTTTTGAAAACTTATGTAACATGTTCTCTGTTCAATCTGTTGAAGAAAGTTTCTAATTTTTTTAATAGGGACATAGCTTGAGGTAGTGTAGCTTTTTCCAAAATGCGTAATTTGCTATTATTATGTTAAGATGATTTTAGTTGTTTCACAGACATTGCATTAAATTAAATTGAGAAGTTATTCTTTTCTCAATACTTTTTGAATCTTAAATAAGAAGTGTTTGTGTATGTGTATATATGTGTGTGTATTTTAAAGGAGGAGTATCAATTTTAGTCTTAGATAGGCAGATCAATACTGTTTGGCTTTTACTGTATTAAATTTTATGATTATCATCTATTTATGGCTTGTGGTAGTTTTTGTTTATTTTTTTAATTGGCTAGTGATTAAAACCTTTTCTTTTAAGAACATGTTTTGGATAACATAGGTGGTACATATAAGACAAACAATTGATAAAGATAATGACAAAGAAGTTGTGACATATGCAGTGGAAAGAGAATTGGATTGGTAGGGAATCAGGAGCAATCTCTTTATGAGGTATGGTTTCTGCTTTGGGAATATGGGAAAGAGATTGGTGTTTAGCATGAGAAGAGATTTTAATGTTTAAAATGTGTTTTATTCTGTAATACTTTCTTGTAGATTATACCATTTTGGATAGCAGCTAACATGTGTTAAGCACTTTACTGTGTCAAATATGCATTATTTCATTGAATCCTGCATACCAAAGCGGATGACACTTAACCTTCAGTACTTTTCTAGGTGTACAGAATTGGATTAATCATTTCTTACTTCGTACTGTAATCATTGGTCTTATGTATGGACGTCTATAGTTTATTATTTTAGCTCAGTTTTTATATACTTGACTAATAATCACCCACAGCCTAATCTAAGAATAAGGACATTAGTGATAAATAACATCTTCCTAATGTGCTTTTATCTTATTATCTTGTCTTTTTTCAGAAGTACCTCTGTCCTGAATTGTATTTACTACTGCCTTCCTTTAAAAATAGTTTTATCACATATATGTATGCCTAAATAGTGTTTCATTGTTCTTGAACTCTATAATATGAATATACTTACTTGTTGATTCCTAGAACGTGGTTTTTTTTAACTCAATAATACAAAGATTTATCCTTTTTTAAATATAGTTTTCCATCCATCTGTATAACATGCCATTGTGTCAAGTTACCACAATTTAGACATGCTCTTGTCTAAGGATATTTGAGTTATTTCCAAGTATTTGCTGTCATGAACATTACTGCTACGAACATTCCTGCTTATGCTCCTGATACGTATGTGCTAAATATTCTCTTGCGTATATATTTAGGAGTAAAATAGGTTGTAAGAGATGTCCTGAGTTTTCAAGTCTACAAGGTAATGCCCAATCGTGTCCTCAAATATTTCGAATTTTTATTAATATTTCCACTTAGTAATGTAAGAGAATCGGTGTAAAATCGTACCTTATTGTAGTCTTGATTCGCATTTTCTGTAACAGATAATGATTTTTGCTAAAATTTTTAACTGCTGACTATGTGCCAGACATTGAATTGATTAGTGAATAGTTTATTTCTATTAATTAATAAACTCATTTAATCCCACAACAATCCTGTGGGGTAGATACAGTTATATTCATTTTATAGATGAGGAAATTGAGGCCTGGTGAGGTTAAGCTAGTAAATGATGGAGTTTGGGATTCAAACTTGGTCAGGTCTGTCTGTAGAATCCAGCTTCTTACCTGATACGATATTTTACCTCTCTCCAGATATTAATGTTTGTGCATTTATAGTTTCTTTCTCTTCTGCCCCATCAGTCTCTTGGCCTTTATGTGCTTGTGATGGTGAATGTTGATTATTCATTCTATCTTTATATTATTGTGGGTAAAATATTGCCCAATGTGTAATCTTCCTTTAAAAAGAAACTTACTGCAAAACCTCAGTTTCCTCATTGCTTGAATGAATAAGATGGCTCAGATGATTTCTAACACTTGTGGTTCTAATATTTTGTAATTGGACTTAATCTCTTATACAACCATCATTAATTTCAAAGTAATCTGTTATTTGCATTATCCTTTTTAGTATTAAAATGTGAGGCAATTTTAATACTGATAAATATTTTATATGATAAATATTGATAAAAATATAAATACAGAAATACAATGAATAAGTACTAAAATAAACTGTTTTATTATGTAATTTTATCCAAAGTTAATTATTTTTTTAATAGAATATTTTGATGTATTAAGTAGTTAAAAAACCTAGAGTGGTAGGAGGGGAGGCTAAGGCAGGAGGGATCACCTGAGCCTCAGGAGTTTGAGGCTGCAGTGAGCTATGATCACTCTGGCCTGCGTGACAGAACAAGACTGTCTCAGGGGGGAAAAAAATAATTCCGGAGTGGACTTGAATGTATACTAATCTTCATATAACTTTTGTACATAACATCTCTTGAATTGAGTGAAACATTTCCTTTAACATTTCTTGGTGATATCTTTGAGGTAGTTCTTCATGAAGCCAATCATCTTTTACAATCTGCTGGATGATCAATAGATTCTTTGTTTTTACCTTTTAGGTATTGAATTTTCAAAGATAAATATTATTTTAAAATGGTAATTCTACTGATATGAGAATTTACTTAGTAATCATTGAGTGACAAAGTGCTAGTCCCAATAATAAACACCTGATTATATAGCACGCCAAAGTAGGGTATTATCAAAACATCAGATGTTAAAGTGTTTAGATCCTGTAAAAATAGTGTTTAAGCCTGTTTCTGTAAGGAAATTTTTTTTAATTCAAAGCCATTATGTGTATATTACATATTTTAGTAATAATTGTTTCAGTGCAGCAGGCCCAAAAGGATCAATCACACATATGTGTTGGAATGGTAGGCTGAGAGAAGCAGCCAAGCAGATGGAGATCAGGATGTTGTAGCATTTCTTACTAGTCAAATTTAGTCCATCTCCTGGATTTTACATTGCTCTTAGGTTTGGCACAGCCATTAATGTTGATAATGAATGAAGTAGCTACAACATTTATTATATGCCAGAGAGAGTATAGGAACTAACATTTTGAGGTTTACTGTGTTCAGGTGTACTGTGTTCAGGATTTAGGACTGTAGGCTTTGGGGATGTAGATGAATAAAATCTGGATTTTTCCCTCAAACATTTCTGAATCTATTATTAGAAATAAATCATTAGGAATAAATGATTGGATCTTTGGTAATAAAGGACTTAGAGATACTGATTTACTGCTAGGGGAAATACAGTTTTCCCATAAGAGTGAGAAAAACTGTTGAAAATAAAAATAACTTCATTTTGCTGAGGCATCTTCATATCTTATGCTTAACTTTATAGTTCAGTAATCTTGTGATTTAGATAGCTACAGTCTTAATTAACTGTCTTTGATTCACTCTGAAGTTTGTATGGCAAGACAGATTGTGTAAGAAGGGTTAAAGATTTAATGACTGTTAACAAGCTAAGGATGAAATGAGTGTTGTGAATGTAGTCTTTTTGTAACTTTAGCTTTAATTTATATTTTAGGAATTGCAAATAAAATTTTATTTACATATGAATATTACTTTATTATCTATAGCAGCGATCCCCAAACTTTTTGGCACCAGGGACGGATTTTCTGGAAGACAGTTTTACCACTGGAGGGATAGGGGAAGGCGGAGCTCAGGCTGGGAGGTGGAGCTCAGGCGGTGATGCCAGCTGAAAGCCATGGGGAGTAGCTGTAAATACATCCTCCGCTCACCTTCTGGTGTGTGGGGTGGGGGCGGGGTGTTGTTCCTAAGTTTCATGGAAGACAGTTTTTCTGACCACGTGAAGGAGTCCGGGGAGTGGGCAGCAGAGCATTGCTGCCCAGTCCTTAACAGGCCACGAACAGTACGGGTTGGGGACTGCATGCAGGTCTATACAATGTGTAGGACTTTAATCTTTTTAAAAAATCATTTTTTTCACTTGCAAAAGCTTGGGAATGAATATTTTATGATAATTAGCCCAATTGGGTCAGGCTTTATTGTAAGTGCATGTGATGTATCATTCTAAGTCATATAAATGGTCTAAACAGCCAAGATTTCTGATTGGAAGACTGAAGGATGTTTTAGGTGAAGAACATGGTTGTTGTTCCAGACTCCTCAGATAACTTTTCTTGAACATATTGAACTATCAGTGTTTTTATTTCTCCCTTTCTATTCAATTATTTATACCAAAAACTGAAGGTTTTATGGTGAAAGATAAAGGTAGAAGTAGAGAAGGGCTTATGTAAACATGATTGTCTGTCATTGCCTCTCTTGATAACCTAGATAATCTTGAGAATATTTTCACTATTATATACTAAAGAGTTAACACTCAAAGATATGTGGCAGTTATTGGTAATTATGAGCTAGTCCTTCTCATAGTGCTGTGTTCCTTCAGAAAGTTGTTATGCTTAGAATCTACTTTAAGGTCCACTGGGACAGGGAGAAGGGGATTCATTTTTAAGTGGTGAGACTGCATTTTTAGAGTTTTTTTTCCCTTTAGAGTAGAAATCTAAGCACCCTTAGATACCCTTGTTTAGAAACAAAATTCTGCATGTAGTTCCAGTTAACCATTCCAGTTCTTCCCATAGATTTGAAGGGATATTTGGGGACTGCAAAGAGGAAGTGTCAGGCATCTTACAGCACCAGAGCTGGAAATCATAATGAAAGCTGCTAACGAAAGCTGCTAACGTTTGTGTATTGTTTTAGAATTTACAGAGCACGTTTACATGCATTATCTCATCTGATTCTCAGAGTAATTTTGTGAGGTTGGTGGAGCTACATGTATATTCATTCTCATTTTGAAATAATTTTAGACCTAAAAAGCAGGAAAAAACATACAAAGAATATCCATATTTCCTTCAAGCAGTTTCCTAAAACATTAACATCTTATATAGCCAAATCAGAAAATTAACGTCTGTACAATATTATTACCAACTGATAATATTAGTATCTGTTTATTTGTTCTTCCACTAATGTCCTTTTTCCAGTTTAGAATACTATCCATGATCACATTGCATTAAGTTTTAGGTCTCCTTAGTCTCCTTTAATCTGAAACAGCTCTTTATTTTATAACCTTGATGGTTTTTTAGAGTACTGGCCAGGTATTTTGTAGAATGTTCCTAAATTCAATTTATGCATTTTGGCAGCAATGCTATAGAGGGACGGTGTCCTCATGCATCAACTCAGGAGGTCAGTGCTGTTGATATATATCCCATTACTGGTTAACTTTGATCATTTGGTTAAGATGGTGTTTGCCAGGTTTCTCAACTGTTAAATTCTCTTGATAATAAACATCTTCTAGGGAGATACTTTGGGACTAAGTAAATATCCTGTTTTCTATTATATATTTACTATTTTTAGCATCTGCTGCTGATTCTTGCCTGCAGCAATTGTGATGTTTGCCAAACGGTTATTTTTTTGTTGTTGTTACCATCATTCCTCTATTAATTGTAATTCTACAGAAGAGCTTTCACTTCTCACATTTATTTAAGTACTTTTGTTAGTATCAGTTATAATCCATTGCTATTATAATTTTTATGCTCTGTTGTCTCAATTTGGCCATTGGGAAGCCTATTAAGTTGGTTGCTGTGTCCTTTTGACATGTCCCTTCATTTTTTTTTTTTAGCACTTCCTTTCTGGTATCACAAGATGTTCCATGTTCATCTCATGCTTTCCCTGCCCCAGGTTTGGAATCATCCTGTTTCTCAAAGGAGCTTCGGTTCCTTTTTTGGAGAATTATATTTAGAAATAATTATATAGGTGCTAGATGTGTTCATTGGCTTTGGGATAAGGTTGGTGATATTATTAACCATATTTACAGTTGGAAAAAATTAAGCTGAAGTTAAAAGTCTGGTTTATAACGCCTAGATAAAGTGATAGAGTTGGGAGGTAGATTCAGGGCTTCTTACTCCAGACTCTGAGTTCTTTCTATGTGCTCTCCCATGTTACCATAGTATTTCTTCCTTTCACTTGCTTTTCCATTAATTTTGCTGTGCCTTTCCTGACAAGGACAAAGTACAGTCTAATTGAAATACATTCAAAATTACTTGCTAATAATAAGTATAGCTATTTTAAAACAATATAGTCATTGCAATTCCAAAAATATTTACTAGGTGCTTGCTATGACTAAGACATTGTGCTGAGAATGTGTTTTGTTTGTTTACTATGGCTTTTTTCCCCCTCTATATTTAAGGGGTAGAGGTGGGTAGTATGACAATGGTAAATTATTTCATTATCCATGAATTCAAATGGCTTAGGATTTAAATATTATATTTAATAATTAGATTTACTTATATTTACACATATCTCCTTTTAGTATACTGGCAGTTCATAATTGTAATATTATACACCCATTAAATGGTATCATTTTTATAACTGTAGTAATATATGCTCATTAAATGATACCAGTTTGTTAAATACAGTTAAACACTTTGTTTTTTTTGCTACATTTAATTCTCACAATAGCTTCATGAGTTGATATTATTTTTTTCATGTTTCAAGTTAACAAACAAGACTTAAATTAGTGACTTAGACAAGGTCATGGATTAATAAATACTGTAAGGTGGTTTTAAATCCAATTTTTCTACTACCTACTATGTGAAGTACTATTTCTATTGTATATATGTATTTTGTTTAGGTTTTTCAGAATATCTCTTAGTTCTAAAGCTGAGGATTTGCTCAGTCTATTCTATTTCAAGCATTTTTTGACTTACACATTTTGATCCTATTCTTTCTCAGCTTATACCTGATGTATAAAACATAGTATAGTTTTTCCTTAAATAGTCTTATTTCAGAATCATTTAACTTTTATGGAACATTCTTCTAGTCTGTAAAGTTTTGTTGGAATAGTGATGATCAGTATCCACAGTACAAAGAGGTATACATTTTTGTGCTACTTCCTAATACCAGACTAATACTTGCTGGGCATTGCTTTTCTGGGTTGCTGTGATAGTCTAGGGGTCTGCCTTCATAAAAAAGAATAATAATATTCATAAAGCTCATCTTTGTGCTTCTACATTAAAAGAAAGAAATGTATTTGAAATTTCTGGTGTTCAGTATAAGGAAATATCAATGGCAATGGCAAGTAAATATAGAATTATGCCTCATATTTCATAGTAAATTTTAGAAATGAAAACAGATATGAAATAGAAGATAGAACTCTGCGTGTGTATGTTTATTCACTAGTATAGAAAAATCTTGAGACAAAAATTCATGTTCATTATTAGAGAACTCTTAGAAGTTATTACTAATCCTTGTGTACATCAAGGTTAGAGTAAACTGTAAATGTACACAGCAATCTCCCTTGATACTACCCGTGTGGCATTGGTTCCAGGACTCCCACCCAAATGCAAAATCTGTGGATGTCCAAGTCCCTTGTATAAAATGGTGTATTTGCATATAACCTACACACATTCTCCCATGTACTTTAAATCATCTCTAGATTACTTATAATACCTAAAACAATGTAAATTTTGTGTAAATAGTTGTTATACTGTACTTTTTAAAGGAATAGTGACAAAAAAGTCCGTACTTGTTCAGTACAGATGCAAACCATTGTACCCTAACCACATTTTGGATCCAAGGTTGATTGAATCTGTTGATGTGGAACCTACAAATACGACACCCATAGATATGACTGTACTGCATCATGATACAGTTCTTTGAATGTTGATGAGTGACCAGTAAGAATTCTACCACTTTTTCTTATTGTTGTACTTTAAATGTGGATTGAGTTCTCTGTTTAGAGCAATTTACCAGTAAGGCTAAGGCCACGGATTTATGTAGGCTGTAGCTCTGTAATTCAGATTAAGTTTACTAGAATTTAGTCTTAAAAGTGGATGCAGAATATTGTTTCTTGTTTTTTAATCTTATCAGATTCTAAATTAGCATCTTGATCAAAAGAGGATATGTGTGATTTTGTGCCAAACAATGCTATCTTAATCTAATCACAGCCTCTGAAGTACACTTCCACTGGTACTTTCGAGTTCCTTCTGCCCATGTTCATGGCCCAGCTCTGTCAGTTACCAGTTGTGTAATATTGGACTTCTGTAACCCTTGGTTTCCTCATCTTTAAAATGAGTATAATCATCATACCTGTTTTGGAAGATTATTATGAGGATTAAATATAATCCATATAAAGCATTGAACTGTGTCTGCATATAACCTTTTTCCTGTAATATGTCCCTTGCAATCGTAGTCTCTATTAAGGGAGATAATTTATTTGGGGAAGTCGTCTTTATTTTTAGGAAACATTGATACTAGTAATCAGCACTTATTCTTAAAGTATAGGCAATATCAGTTGATAGAGAAATACCTAATTTGCCTCTTTAAAGGAATATGCCAGTGTATAATAATGCTTTTTATCAGAATCTCTTCATTAATCCCTACAACAAGTTAATGAAAAAAACTTCTCTAAAAGCACTGTTCTGATTTTCATGGTAGTTAGCAGGGTCTTGGCAAAAAATAGATTGATTATTTAGCTTTTGGGTGAATTGCTTGTTTACTTTTTAGAAATTTAAAAAGTATAGAAATGTCCAAAAAAGGTAACAGTCATCTACATCCTTATCCAAAATCAACTACTGTTATCACCTTTGTCCCAAGTTTGTTTCTTTTTTTTAAATCCATTACTATTTTTGTGGATGTGATTATAATTGAGTTAGGGTATTAAATTTATCTTACCTAAACATAGACATGAAAAATAATATGATTTTTGTCTATGGCTATTTAGGACAGTTGGTTAGGTAGTGTAATAAATGAAGTTAATGAGTCTATATGTGGACCAGCAAACTACATTTTCTTTCATAATCAAAAACGATTGTTTTCAAAACCAAATGATTTAGAATGAATCAGTACAGATTCAGTATCTCTTAGAACTTAAAGAACTACTTAGGTTGTGAACTCTGTTCACCTTCTTCAGGAGTATAATAATTCCGAAATGCAAGGCACCTTAAAAAGGGAAAGCAGTGAATTGCTTTGCTGATGAGTCTAGCTCATCACCTAACTTCCATATCTGAAAGGTTATCAATTTTTTCTAGTACACATATAACCATTGTGATAAATTCATAATCCACCAGTTTGATGAGATATTTAGAAACTAGATTAGATCAGGACAAGTTGTAGGAACTGGTCAGGTTGAACTTGTAGAAGAGTTGATCAGTGAAAAATATTAACTGTCTTCAAATAATTGGAAAGCTCATGAAATGATGGCAATCAACTTATTTGTCTTTGAGAATAAGTCTAGAATCAGTGGATGGAAGTCAAAGGTGTAAGGGATAGGTTTTTGTTCTATACAAAAGAGAATTTCCTAATGATATGATTTGTCTGATAATGGAATGTACTGTCCCATGCAGAAAGGATTGATCATCTGTAAGCATCTTTTCAAAAGGAGTGCTGTGTTGTTGTGTGTCAGGTTATTCTAGATCTTTCAGATTCCTTATAACTGCTTAAGTTCCATGCTTTTAATTTTTATACACTTAATATTAATACACTGCTCTGTTTCTTACATTTCCACCCCCTGAAAAAATACATTTTTCTATAAAAGTAAATAATATAAAATGCATAGCTTTAGAGAAATCCTCTACAATGTGAGTTTTATGGATGAAGGAAAAATTATGAACCCCCATTAATCTTTGTTTTGTTTTTATATAGAAGTGTTTTTTTAGAGACAGGGTCTCACTCTATCGCTCAGGCTGGAGTGTAGTGGCCTGATCATAGCTTACTGTAACCTCAAATTCCTGGTCTCAAGCAATCCTCCTGCCTCAGCCTCCTGAGTAGCTAGGACTAGAGGCACGCACCACCCCATTTGGCTAATTTTTTTTCTTTATTTTTTGTAGAGAAGGGTCTCACTATGTTGCCCAGGCTAGTCTCAAACTCCTGGCCTCAAGTGATCCTCCAATTTCGGCCTCCCGAAGTGCTGGGATTACAGGCAGGAACCACCACCGCCAGACCCCTATTAATCTTGTGGTTTAAAGGAAAACACACATACTCAATTCATGTTCACTTACAAAAGTTCCAAAAAATTCTAATTGTAAAGTTAATATTTAGGTCAGTATGAGTTCTTACAGAATAAAGCTTATATTATGACTAAAGAAAGTATGTTTTTGTGGCTCTCTGTGGACTGAAAAAGCTCTTCTTGTTTTAAGAGATTAATTTAATACTTTCTGAATTGTCATAGTCCAGCGGACACCAACATTATTACTGAGTTCATATATGGTCCTATTCCATAAATACATCTTTTTAGGAATGGGTGTTGGTTTACATCAATTAAGCATGTCTTACTCTGTTCAAGAAGCTATGGATAGTATGTTTGATTCACTCCAGTTGTGTCTGATATAAAAGCTACTGACCTAGGGGGATAAGTGGTGTTATGCTGGTTTAAGTTTGGGGATCTTGGAAACACTTGAAAATTGTTATCTATGCCTATTTCCTAATATCAATGGAAAATGTATTCTGTACCCTTCTACTATAATCTCTTACTCATTATAACTTTTGAAATGAAAAGTTTATAGTTGTCTGATAATGGCTATTTTTATTTTACCATTGCCTGTTTTTCTTTCACGTAAGGACCGCGGTTTGTATTAATAGATTTGTAAGTGCCTTACTGTGATGCTGTTTTTTGTTTGTTTTAAACCGCTGTTCTCATGCTGCTTCATATGAGGACTCAAATACTAATTTGAATCCAGTACTGCTCATAGTTAAAAAGCTTCTCATAAGTTCTAATGTATTTTGATTAGGTACCAGGTTGCTGAAGATTTTGGGGCATGAACGTTATGGGACATAATGTGAAAAGATATGTAGACACGATAGATATGTTTACTTTGTGAAATAGCATTACAGATTTTGTGAGGGTGAAGGGGAGATGATTGTGGAATCCTGCTTTTTCAGTAGATGCTAGGAGCTTACATTTAGACTTATAAAATTATAGAAAATTAAAAATGTAATTGGAGAGTGTTTATCCCAAACATTCTTCCTTTTACATAAGTGGAGCTGAGGATGAAGAGCAACTGTTTTTCCTTTCTTGTTATAGCTATTTAAGTTGCAGAGTAGAACTGAAAGCAGGGATCTAAGTAAATCTTTGCTCAGTCACTTACAAGTGATGTGATCTTGTGCAAGTCATTTACCCTCTTGAAGCTTTAGTTTCCTTGTCTGTAATATGGAAATAGCACCCCTCCTGAGGGTTATTGTCAGAATTAAAGATAATGCCTTTAACCACATATCCAAAATAGATTGAGCAGATCGTAAGAGCTGGGTGAGTGTTTGCTGTTGGGTGTTTACTATTAAATATTTATTATTAGAACTTGGATTGCTTTGTTTTATTGTAGGTAGTTTTATTGATTTTTGTGATTATAAAAGAGGAAAATAGGTAACCTTGACTTATACTAAGGGATAATCACGATGACATTATGTTGTAAATTTTTTCTCATTTTTCTTTTAGGCATATTTATATACCTTTTTTTTTAATTTCTCCCAAACTGATAACTGTTTATAGTGTTTTCAAGTCTATTTTTTTTTTGACTTACTGTTTCAGCTTATACAAATTTAAATTTTAATGACTGAAAATTTACTTTGTCAGTCTCTTACTGAGGGATCCTTAGTCACTTTCAAGTTTTTTTACTATGCTATACAATGTTATGATATACAGTTTTGTGAATATACTCCTGAGTATACTTCTCTGTTTCTTTAGAATAAATTTCTGGATGTAAAATTTCTGAGTCTAAAGGTATGTATATTTTAAATTCGTCAAATTGCTCTCCAGAAATATTTTAGCAATTTGCAGTCCCATAAGCAGTATGGAAGACTGTACTGTACTAATACTGGCTAGGAATAGACTTTTAAGTCTTTACCAGTTTGGTAGATGAAAAATGTTATCTTATTATTGTAATTTGCATTTTATTGATTACTAGTGAGCTTGAACAACCTGCATTTCTTATTCTATAAATTGCTTTTTCATATTTTTCTGTTCATTTTTGCATTCTTTTTCAAATTAATTTATAAGGTTTTATTTAATAATATGATACTAATCTTTGCCATGCATGATACATGTTTTCCCCAAGTTGATCATCTATGTGTCTGCTAATAGTCTGGTGTTTTTAGCCATAGAGAGACTTTCCATTTTTATGCAGTTGGGTCTAGCAGTCTTTTTTCTCTTATAATTTCTGATTTTGGTGGAAGTTGACAAAGGCATTGCCTACTCTAAAATTATAAAAATTATTAAAATATTTAATAATTATGTAGTTTTAATTTTAGTGTAATGTGGAGATTCAAGTTTTAATTTTTTTTCAGATGGCTAGACTTTTACTCCAACACCATTCATTGAATAAGCTGTCTGTTCTCTACAGATTTGCTGTGTGTTATTGTTATCATACGCTAAATGTTTGCATGCATTTGGGTGTTTTCTGGACTCCTCCTGTGGTTTTCAAACTATATTATACATAACTGTCACTTCATCTGGAACTTTTTTTTTTTTATTATATTCATGGGCCTTGCTTTCAGAAATTATGATTTAAAAGTTTAGGTGGGATCTAGGAATTAGTTATATAATAAACACATTAGATTATTATGATACATGTGTTTTATGAGCCACACATTGAGAAACTTGCTGAGTTTCATTTGTACCACATTATTTTAAATACTGTATCTTTTTTAATGTATAATTTTTTACTCCCAGTGGCTCCTGCTGCCTGATGGACTGACCATGCCTCCTGCTGCCTCTCCCTCTTTTCAAATACTATTTTGATAATGACTAGGAAAATCACCCCGCCCCTTCCAATTAAAATGTTATTTATTCAGTATTTATTTTCAGTGCTTATTCTGTACCAGGCACTCTTCTAGTTTAAGGATGTATTTAGACAACAAAACAAAGATCTTTGACTTTCAAGGGATCACATAAAATATTAATCCTAAATAAACTAGAGTGCTGTGGTAGCACAAAATACATGGGAATGGTGAATAGAATAGAGGTGATGGCAGCAGGACTATCTCATTGAGAAGGTGACATTTGAGCAAAGTAAGGAGGTAAGAGAAGTGGGCATATAGATTGTCTTGGAAATGCTTTAGGTAGAGAGCACAGTCAAGGTAAAGGCACTAAAGCAGGCATATGCTTGGCATGTTTGAGGAAGAGAAAGAACATTATGGCTGGGACAGTGAGTGAGGGGGAGAATGGTTGGAGATAAGGTCACAAAGATAACAAGAGCCAAATTGTGTAGGCTGTGTAGAGTTTGGACTGTTTCCAGGAGTGAAATATGTAGCTCTTGCAGATTTTTGAGTAGAAGTCATATGACCTGATTCATATTTAAAAGATCACTCAAATGTTCTTGGCTTCAATGTATACTTAAGACTTTTTTTTTTTTTCCCCAAGTTACTACCTTCTTTCCAAAAAAGTCCATTGGTATTTCTAACTGGATTTCCAATTAAAATTTCCAAATGAACAGGAAATTTAGACACCATTGTCATCTTTAAAATACTGAGCTTTGCTTCCAGAAGATATATAATACCTTTTTATTTATTCAAGTCCTTTACATCTTTATAAAATTTTGCAGATTTCTTCATATTGTTCCTGCACATTATCGTCCTACCAATTGTATATTCTTTTTATTGTGAAGTGACTCTTTTTGCACGTGCTGCAAATTCTAATTGGTAAACGGGACAACCAGTTAATTTTTTTATTTCCTTTATCCATCCACTATACCGCATTCTCTTATTTTCCTAATAGGAAATTTGCTCGTGTTTTCTGGGTAAGCAAACATATAATCTGAAAAATTAAATATTTATGTTTCATTTATCTTTTCCTCATTCTCCCCCTTCTAATCATTACTTACACCTTTTCTTTTTTTAAACCTCCCTAGTAATGTCCTATTTCTAACTTTATTAGAAATTCATCAAGGTATTTCACTTTTTAGATATGGTACTAATATTGAGTTTTTATTATTGTTGTAACTTGCATTTTATTGATTGAACCTTTACTGTGTCAAGGAACTACTTTTTTATCATGAATATTTTAGAGAATGTTGAATTTTTTGGGTCTTTTAGCATCAATCAAGGTAGTAAAGTTTCTATGAAACAGTGTCTCTTGATTTTCAGTTTAGTTCCTTTTCCCAATGTTTGAATCACAGAGTGCAAACTATGTAAGAATACTCTTGTCCCACTTTATCAAATTTATGTTTGAGATTCTGCTCTCTTTTCTGTTTCTATGTATTTTTATTTGTCCCACACGTTCTTATAGGGCTACTTGTATTATATCTATAGTCCTATTTAGATGGATGAGATCTTTTTAATATTTGTATTCTATCATAGATATTTTATGTAATCAGTTGCCATCACTGTTAAATTGAATTACATTATCCCATTAGCACTTTGTTTAAAATATGTAATAATCCTTTATTCTAGAGGTTGGAAACAACTGAAAAGACACAAAAATGCAACAGAGAGGTCAGAGCTTTAGAACCACACTGGATAGCACAATTTTACCTCCAAAAAATAATCTTAGTTCATTCAATTTTTTCAGCCATTTGTCTAGTTAGCATCCTAGTCTATATTTCTCACCTGGATTACTAAAATACCTTCTCTATCAACTGTTGACACTCTCTCCCCCTACCTCTCTTTGCCTTAATCTGTAAGGCAGCATGATTTTTATTTAAAAATGCAGATCTCGTATTATTTCCCTGCTCAAAATCTGTTTTTTCTTAAAGTAAAGAACAGAACCCGTAATTGGCTCTGTGTGAGCTGGTCCATATATCCCGTTACTGCACCCTCCCCCCTCCAAAAAAATGTCTATTTGGATCTTGCAGCATATCATTTTCTCTAATGCTCTTTCTTGCCTTATGGCCTTTGTGTAAAATACAGTTGGCCCTCCATGGTTCTGCATCTGTGGATTCAACTAAGTGCTGATCATCAAAAATATGTGAAAAAACGTTGTGTCTGTACTGAACATGTAAAGACTTTTTTATCTTGTCATTATTCTCTAAGCAGTATAGTATAGCAACTATTTACATAGTGTTTACATTGTGTTAGGTATTATAAGTAATCTAGAGATGATTTGAAGTATACAGGAGGATGTGCATATGCAGATACTATGCCATTTTATATTTGGGACTTGAGCATCTGAGGATTTTGATATCCGAGGGAGGTCCTAGAACCAATCCCTGAAGGATACTGAGGGACGACTGTAGTCTTCTATTAGAAAAACCCTCTTTCCCCTTCCTTTACTATTTCTTCTTTCTAATTTACCTCTGCTCATCCTTCCACTCTCAGGATCCAGAGGCATCTGATTCCTGGAAAGACTTGCATCATGAATCACTCTGAGATCTGAGATGGTCTCTCTGGATGACACATAGTTGAGAAAAGGTTTATTGTATCTTACGGTTTGTACTTGAATTGTGTGCACTTCTGTATGTTGCTTCTGGAGTCACGTTTACCTACCCTAAGTCAAAATTACCTGGCCACAAGGGCAAAGGGTGAATAACTGTTGCTAGAAGAAGGGAAGCTCAGAGGAGGAAGGTAGAAGAGGCTGTGATACTGAAAATTTTCTACTTCAGTCTTTCTTATGACTAAAATTTTATAAAATATTTTATTGTGTTCATAGAGGCTCATGGATATGGCATGTTAGTGAGTTGAGAGGAAGGCTGGGAGTTTGTATCTTTTTCCATTCATTTATTCAGTAATTATGTATTGAATACCTACTGTAGCCCCTGTAACATTCTATTAAATATTAGATGTAGTAGTGAGCAAGGAAAACAAAGTCCCTGTTCACATGGAGCATAAATCCTATTAATAGGAGACAGACAGGGAATACTTAATAAAATAACTTCAGATAGTCATAAACATTATGAGGAGAATAAAATCAAGAAAAGAAATAAGAGTGTAATGAAATGAGGTAGAAGGAAAGTGAAGGCTGGTGCTATTCTGAGGAGGATTCGTTTAGCTGATACTTGAGAAGAGGGCAGCCGCTGGAATATCTCATGCGTATCCAAGTAAAGGAAAGATAACTATTTAAGGAGTAGAAAGAATGCTATTGTTGGAGTATAGTGAATGAACAGTGGTAGAGGTGGTCAGAGAGGTGTAGCCTTCAAAATTAATGGTAAGGAGCCATTAAGAGATTTTAGATTGCCATGCTATGTTAAATCAATATTTTTGCTTTGAATATTGAGCCCTTGTGTTTGTTCTTCCCTTTGAAACTTAATTTTTAAGGTTATCTAAAGCCCAAGACTGGAGTAACTACCTGGCTGTATTACCTGAAGTGATAGGAAATAAATTACTGTGGATAAAATTTTACCATGACAAATTTTCAGTTAGCTTATTCAAAATTAAGATTAGTTTTACTAATTTCTAATTTAGTAATATTCTGAATAAGTAGTTATTAGCAAATATTGTACCGTAACTACTTCAGAAATTTAAAATACAGGTTTCCCAAGCTTTATGTGTTAGGAATCAGAGAGTGGACCTTGGGAATCTGTGTCTTTAAAAAGTTATCCAGATCCTCAGACATGAGTTTAGGAACCTCCGAACCAATGGAATCTTTCATTAGAACAAGTTTTGCCATGATTCTTGGTCATTAGTGTGGTTATTTCTAAATGAATTTATCGGGGATTTACAGGTTTTATATTTCATGTTTAAGAGCAAAGTGTATTCAACACTTTGAAATGAAAAAATGCATTAAAATGTCATTTAGTTTAAGTATTTAAGGGTAGAGTATAGTTGCTTTCTTGTTGCTTGCATTGTTTGGTGAATCCCCAAACGGATTATGTTTATTTGTATAATTTTTATTGTATAGTTTTCTAGTTTAAAAAATGATAAATGCAGAGGTAAAAATGAATAAAAACAATTTATATTTCTGCATAGAGTCATTATTTATTAGCTAAAACTGGAGGTGAAATGAGTCCATATTTAAATAAGCCAAGATTTAACAAAATCAGATTTCACATAGGTAGAATTTCCAGCTTCTCTAAAAAAAGCAAAACAGTCTCTTAATACTGAGCCAGCATTCTTACAAGGCAGCTGCTGGAGTAGTGTTAAGTGTTCCCTTTAGATGGCCATAGCCCCCAACACTACAAGTATTATAAGCCTTTAAAGTCGGTTTTTTTGTTCACCTATGTTTGTTTTTGACCTCTGCATTAAGACCTATGATGCTATTACAGGTATCAGTATAGACCAATTTGAGTCTTCTGTGAAATGAGAAGAGATAGAAAATTCAAATATTTATTTATAGCCTTTAAATCCTTTCTGAAAAATAGGCTATCTTAAAGTGATTTGGCTTAACAAAAAGATACATCAATAGAATTTGAATTTATAACTTGACTCATTATTCTGTATTACTGGAAAAATCAGTAGTTCACGTTTATTGTACCAATCTGTTAGTACTTTTGCATTCAGATGATGCTCCCAGTAAACGTTTGCGTAAGACAGAGCTATCATCTTGGCTTTCATTACACTTTACTCTTCAAATTTTCCCACCCATCTTAGGTACTATGACTCCTGTCACTGCCTTCTCTCTTCCTTAAAATAAGGAGTATTTCTCCTAAAGCTCAATATCAGTTCTATATTTATATTCTACTTTTCTTTTACACAGGCTTTTGATTTACTTTCACAGTTCCATTACCAGAATTAATCACTTGTTCCTCTGAATTGCAATGGCAATTTATAAAAATTATTGCTGTTATTGTATTTTTTATTCAAGTTAGTTGTATTGTGCATACTTTGAGAAAAGGAGCTGTGTCTTATTTGTCTTTGGATACTTTCTGTTTATTGCATTGTTGGTCTTGTAAAAGACATAAATTCATTCATCCATCTATTTGATTTTTTGTCAAACATTTATTATGCACTGGGTATTGTTCAATTTAGGTTCTTCATGGCTTTTTTGGTTACTTCATTTGAATATTCTTACTATACTTCACAACTGAACTGTTACTCTAGATTGACAACTTCTTTTCTGTATCCTTTACACTATATGTAGTCCCACTGGACTTAATCCTATATGCTTATAGTCTTGGTGATTATCTTTGCCTTCTGTATTTTTGCATCTCCTTTTCCTTACTCTCATAATATTCTGTGTGTTTTGTTAAAAGGAATGGATCGAGGATTCCTCCTTCTAGATCTATCTATAAAGACACTGCTGTATTCCCATGTTACATTATTCAAATAGCATCTGGATACAAATAGTATCTTCCTAGGTGTCTTACTTTCTCTGCTGGCTATTCCAAGATTTCCTGATCCTATTTTTCAATGTAATTATTCTTAGATACCAATTTAATCATACTTCCCTTGCACAAAAGCCTAGAATAATTCCCTTTTTAATATACCAGGCCTTCTACCAGTAGGATTCCTATTTAACTCACCTTTGTTGTCATCAGTGACCTTCCAGCTCAAGCAGTGATAATGTAAGTATTGCATACTCTTGCATCTTTCATGATTTGACACTTACTTTAAAAAATTCTTTTTTGCCTTCTTTTAAAAACATGCCCATGTTACTTCCTTCAATAATGTAATGACCATCTATTGTTTCAGTCTGTCAAGCATACCTTGACTCTTTTGTTAAGAGCCCCCTGCTTTTCTTTGGGGAATCATCCCTTCTTCACTTTCAGGCCTTTTTGTTGAGTTGGTTAGCCTTCCAGATGTGTGATTGGTTTAGGGATTAGCAAGCAGATAACCCAAGCCAGATAAATCAGAAACAATGAGACTCAATTCTAGGACTTTTGAGCTCTAAGAAGAGGCACTCTCTGCTGGGACTGTAAGGATTTTATGAACCTAGAGCTAATGAGGAAAGATCAATGAGGAACCCTTAACCAAAGTCAACTTTAAAATGAAGTTGATTTTATTTTTAAATTAAAACCCCTTTGGTTTGAAGCCTTGTCAGTACACTTCAGATAACTCAACAGCAGAAATCCTATTAAATTTCCCATTCTGGCAGTCATATATTATATCCACATTTCAGGCAGGTATGTCTGTGTGTTTGTGTGTGCATGAATGAATCCAAGAGAGATTCATTTTAACTTACCCTACAGGAATTCAACAGCTTTTTGAAACCAAGAACGAGATAAAATAGTTTATTTCTGATTAGCTCAGTACATGTAAGCATCAATACTAATTTTTAAAAAGTTATAGCAACTGTACATTTTCTTGGTTGACAGTGATAAAGGGCAAAAAACATGGGCTTTCTATTCAGACCTTTGTTTGAATCCCTGTCCTACCACTTAATATCTATGTAATTTGGTATGGAAAAATTGAGGGGTTAAGGAAATCTCACTGTAAGAAAAACTAACTGTGAAATTAAATCTTACTTGGTTATTTTAGTTTAACTGGAGAAATGTTATCAGAGGGAGTGTCTTTGTTTTGATTCCCCAAAGGGATCCCCGTTCTTTTGGTAAATTAGCAGCTGCCAGGCTTTCTCCTCAGAAGGCTTGATTCAGAGGAATATATGTCCTGACTTTCCACTCTTAAAACCTACCCTGTGCCAGCACAAATTGGCTGGCAGGTCTGGTAATCTCCCTGACCTGATTTCTGCCCCCAAAACTCCAGATAAATATTTGATGTTATTTCAAAATATTCTACCATGGGTCCTCTTTTCTTTTTTTATAATGTGTTATCAGAATTTTTTTCTACCTCTGTAAATGATATTTTTGATGGTGTATTGTTGGAAGTTATGTTATTTGTTGTAAATCTGTTACAATTCAGATCCTTTAAAAAAACTGTGTAAGAAATAAAGTCATTTCATACTGATTTTTATTCATATGCAGGTAGATTATTATGATCAATTACATATAATCAGGCAATATTCATATTCTGATAGCTGATATTAAAGTGCATTACAATGAGCAAGCACCTCTTTAAATAAGGTATGTATGTAAGTGTGTCCCCATCTATTTTAGCAGTTACTATGTTTTAGATTGTAATAAAGATAAATAAAACAATCTGTTCTTTATGGAAAAATGACTTTGGTTAACTTTTTAATTCTGGTCATCTGGAATCCTGATGAAGATGGAATGTCAGCTGTGTTATAAGGTAGCATTGTTGATTGATAAATAATGTCTGGACTAGGAGAATTGCAAATGAACTGTATACCTGGTGGAAAGCCAGAGTTTTGGTCTTTTCTTGCTGGGACTGTTATGAAATATTCAAGCCAAGAGTAATTCATGCATCCACCTTTGGGAGTCATTCCCTCATTACTGAATTGTCATTTAGAGAGCAAGAGTAGCCTCCTGAATTGTTGTGAGAACTTCTGCTGAAGAGAAGTCTTGAAGCTGCCCTGCTGTGTTTCCTATGTTTTGAATTAAGAATGCTAAATATGTCCTATTCAGGTTCATAGAAACTGAGATTATTTGGTTCTACTGAAAACCCATTGAGAGTGGACATTGCAGATGTCCTTTGGTATTATCATTACCTGCATATGAAATAATTTTTCATTGTTGTAGGGAGAGAACGTTGTAATGGAACAGGAAAATGTTGAATGTCAAATTTAGCCCTTGCTGTATATGAGGTACTATGGGTGGTATAGGGAAGTGCAAGATGTGGTAAATGGGAGAAGTTTAAAAAGTTAAATAGATATTAGAGGAATCATAAGGGTAGTAACTAATGAAAGATATAGATGACAAATACACTGAATTCACAAGAAGGAATAGCCTTTACATTCTCCAGCAGTGTAGGAGGTTCCAATTTTTCACATCCTTGTCAACACCTGTTATTTTCTGTTTTTTAAATTAACCACAATCCTGGTGGATATGAAGTGGTATCTCATTGTGCTTTGAGTTGTATTTCCCTAATAACTGATGGTGTTGAACATCTTTTCAAGTGCTTTTTGGCCATTTGTGTATCTTCTTGGGAGAAATTTCTATTAAAGTTCTTTGCTCATCTTTTAATAGGTTTGTCTTTTTGTTGAGTTATAAGAGTTCTTCACATATTCTGGATACTGGATTCTTATCAGATATATGATTTGCAAATATTTTCTGTAGGTTGTCTTTTCACTTTGATAACATCCTTTGCTATTAAAGGATTCAAGTTATTTAAGTTATTACTTATTCATAATTATAATTATTATGAAGTTATTAATCATTATGTCTAATTTTTTTTGTTTGATGCTTATGCTTTGGTGTTATCTAAGAATCCATTGTCAAATCCATGATCATGAAGATTTACGTATATATTTTTTTCTAAAGGATTTACAGTTTAGCTCTTTTATTTAGGTCTTTAGTCCATTTTGAATTAATTTTTGTGTATGGTATAAGGCAAGAGTCCAACTTTATTCTTATACATGTGGATATCCATTTGTCCCAGTATCATTTTTTTGAAGAGACTGTTCTTTCCCCCATTGAAAGATCTTGCCACCCTTGTCAAAAATCAATTGACTATAGATAAATGGGTTTATTTATGGATGCTCATTCTTACATATGTCTGTTCTAATGCCAGTACCATAGTGTTTTGATGACTATAAGTTTGTAGTAGGTTTCAAAATCAGGAAGTGCAAGTCCTGAAGTCTATGTTCCTTTGGTGTGTGGTCTTCTTGTGTTTTGATGGATTTCCTTGAATATTAGGAGCTTAAAAAAGAAAGAAAAACCCAGTTTTTGCAGATTGTCCCTGCATGGTGGCATAGGTCGTCCTTTACTTCCTTATCCTTTACTTCTGCCTGTGCCAAGCCTAGAAATTGTCAAAACGTAGAGTCTCTCAGGTCTTCTGAACATGTATCCTGGTTTGGGTATGCATGTGGCTTCTAAATTCCCCAGTATGCAAGGTCAATCTTGATTGCTCTAATTGCTTAAAGAAACTTTCTCCCCATTTTTTTCTCCCATACTCTTTTATGCATCTATATTGTTGGCCTTATGTGTAATATTTTGTCCCATCTGCGTGGCAGCTGGTTGTTTTTTGCCTTGAAATGTGTTTAAGGAATGCAAATACCTTGTGTCTGTCCTTACTGTACCTCCCCGGCTACTTAGAACACACTGAACACATTTCTTTGAGACTAAGATCTGTTCTATTCCCGTTGGAACCTAGGGACCAGGAACCTACACTGGATATGTGAGCTGCCATCTTCAAAACCAAGTGCTAAGGAGGGATGGGGGCAGTAAGGCCAAGGACAAGTTGCTTTTTTCTAAATTCAGCCTTTGTTTATCACTTTAAATCTTTGACCATTTTCTAGAGTTCTGACAATTTAATTCTGACAAATTTTAGTCAGTGTTTTTTTCAAGCGATGTGCCATCGGAGCTACTTACTATGCCATTTTGGTTGCCATCCTCTTTTTATTTTATTTTTTATTTTTTTTTGAGACAGAGTCTCACTGTGTTGCCCTGGCTAGAGTCACTGCCGTGGCATCAGCCTAGCTCACAGCAACCTCAAACTCCTGGGCTCAAGCAATCCTACTGTCTCAGCCTCCCAAGTAGCTGGGACTACAGACATGAGCCACCATGCCCGGCTAATTTTTTCTCTATATATTTTTAGCTGTCCAATTAATTTCTTTCTATTTTTGGTAGAGACGGGGTGTCACTCTTGCTCAGGCTGTTCTCGAACTCCTGAGCTCAGAACGATCTGCCCACCTCGGCCTCCCAGAGAGCTAGGATTACAGGCGTGAGCCACCACGCCTGGCCCTCTTTTTATTTTTTTAATGTAACTACTGGAAAATTTAAAATTATATATGTGGCTTGCTTTATATTTCTATTGGACAGCGCTGCTGTAGGGTGTTAAATTTTCAGTGAAAATTGAGTCAATTTATGTTGCATTTGAAAGGAACAAATGTCTACAATTTTTAAAGGTCCCACAATTGCACAATTGAATTAGGATTAGCAATTTGCTATTGTCTGTTTATTTCCAGACTAGGGTGGCCTTTACAGAGGAAGTCAACTGCCTTCTATAGGATGAATGTTATTAACATTGTGTATTTATGTACCTACATCACTAAAGCCTCCTAAATTTTGACTGGATTCTAACTTCAGTGTTGTCATCTTGTGCCGTCTGCATCTCTCCAGAGCTACTCTTGATAGGTTTTATGAGAGGAGCCGAACATTTTTTATGCCTATTTATCTGATTTTTCTTTGTTGGTTCTGGATTCAATTATGCAAATGTTTATTGAATGCCTATTTTGTGGAGATACTTCTAGGACTTCCAACCGTTAGCTGTATTCAGAACACTCAAATGTTGGTGATTTTTGATACTGTATGTGGAGATACTTCCCTTTTTTTTTTTCCAGATTATTGTGCTGATTAATGCTGATTCTTGCTACTGACTCTGTATCTTTTAAGTATTCCCAGCTTGGTTGCCTGATTCCTGAAGAATTGACAGCCTAGATATTCAGAGTTGGCAGCTTACCCTTGTTATTCTTCAGTTCCCTGCTCTTAAATGTGGAGAAGTTATACACACTCTCTCAGCATAGGTAAAGCGGCACTCTAAAAACTTGCTTTTAGGCACATTCGGAAAAGTGAATGCTCCTCACTTGTACCAAATGAGTTACATGTACAGAACCTTAGAGAAGGAGTTGACAACATATTCAAAAGTTGTGAATACTAAAGGTAAGGGATTCTACTGGCTTTCCTAGTGAAAGCACTCTTCAAATGTTGGCAGTGAAAGAATTATCCTGAGGAGGATCACTGAATCACTCTGAACGGAGTGAATGGTGATCTCTCACTGAATGCTCTTGCCACTGCCCTTATGAGTGGAGGGTATGACTTCATTCCAGTCATAAACCCACAAATGTCATTAATATCTTTGGTAGCACAGATAATACCAGGCAGTATAATTTTTCTAAAGACATTGAGAAACAAAGAGTAATAGATTCCTATGCTTTCTTCCTACCTGGTAAAAAGTAACTTCCCATGTAAGTATCAATATACAATGGCACACGCACGGATGTCATGTACCTAACCTAAATTGGAAAAATGGAAGAGTATCCACTTTTTGCTTTAAACAAGAATTACTAACCACAGTTAACCAACAAGTATCGCTTATCTCAGCCTTTTACTTTCACCTTACTCCATGGAAACATTTATAAAAGATACCTAACCCAATCATAGGCAGCAGGGAAAGACTTCCTGAAAAGTAAGAAATATAATTAGATAATGAATTACAAGTTAGAGATCATCCATGTTCACCCTGGAGTGTATAGGAATACCTCTCTGAGAAAGCTATGACTTCTTTCAAAGGATAGAAGTTGTATTTCTCCTACCACCCAGGAACTCTTTTCAAGCATATCTTTTTCCTTCTTGAAATCTAGGTCTCTGAAATTCCTTCTCATGCCTATCTACCTTCTGAGTTCACATCTGCTCTTTTAGGACATGCCTGTTTTTTGTATGTCAATGATGAGAACGTCCAACCTTTTTTCGGGCAAGTCCTTATTTGCTATCTATCCCATGATTTTCACAGAGCAACCACTTTCCTAAGATGAGCCCAACATCTTTAGAAGAAATACATGCATGTGATGTGATTTGTGAGATATTCTGTAGAAGTATGTGGAAAGGATTGGGATGTCAAGCTATATTTGAGCAAGTTGTCATGACGGGAGAATGATAAATTGTGAATAGGTGGGGACAGAGACGTTTTATTGGTTCTTTCAAGTCGATGGAAGGGGGGGTGTATTGTACAGGGTTTTGACATTAGGAAGGGAAACAAAGCTGTTTTAAAATCAATCTGTATACCACTGAAAATTCACCTTTGTATTAAAAGGGTAGATGTACAAAATTTCTAGCTCCTTTTACAGAGACAAGTGTTATTTTGAGTTCATAGCCCTTCCGGGATTGTGCATGTGTTTCAGTGTATGAATTTAGTGAATTGATTTTTGAATGAGTAATATGCACACATGATACAAAATTCAAAAAATATAAAAAGGATATTTAATTAAAAAAAATTATCTTTGTACTTCTGTCCCATTCTTTTCTACTTGATACACTGCTATTCAAAACTAACATCAAATATGAATATTAGTAGTCTCCTATATTTCCATTTTGTGGTAATAAATCTTTGTCCACTAGATTATGAGCTTCTACAGGGAAGATACCATCAATTTGCAGTTTTGTTTATGTAGCTTATAAATTCTCATTTGTTAAGTGAATAGATGAATGAGTAGTAATATGGTTATCTTCTGAATGTTCAAATTCTACATAGTTTAGAAAGTAAGTACTTAAACTGTGAAGTGCTATATCATCCTAAACTACTTTTATTAAATGCTTACCTTTTGTCCTATACTCAATCTCTGTAATAATGTTTAATATTTGGATGGTAAATGTTTACTTAAAATATACTATAGAGAGCAAAAGGATGTTTTGTCATTATAAACATCCCTCACTGGAAGAATAATTCTTGTACTGTACAGATCTTAAGGGATTCTAAGAATCTTCTCAGAGGGGGCATTTTGTTTTGGTACTGTTAGAAATAGAAAACATTTATCTTTGTTTCCTGTGTATGGATTGCTTTCATATCCTCAAGTTTTCCCTAATTTTTTGTATTAGTTTCCTATTGCTCCTATAACAAATTACCATAAACTTAGTGGCTTAAAACAATGTATTATATTACAGTATGGAGGTCAGAAATCCAAATGGGTATCACTGTGCTAAAATCAAGGCATTGGTTGAGTATGTAACAGAATAGAGAGAGATATAGAGAGAAGAGAAAGGCAAAAGACAGAATTTATTTTAGAAATGTTAAGCTTAAGAACAGTCAGCCAAAAACATTATAGATGACCAGCAGGCAATTAGAAATGTATCCAAATTTAAGAAACAGATCTGAGCAAGAGCCAGAGCTGTACAAGTCATTTTGTTTGTTTTGTATAACAGTGGTTTTTAAATTGGCAGGCCAGGGGTAATCATTGATACTGTTGAAATTGTGATTAAAGCTATGTACTATCTCCCGTGAAGAAAATACACATACAACTAAAAACTCACATTTGAATACAATTTGGGGGATTCACAGTCCCTTCCAAGAGGTTGATAAAGCTGAGATTAAGCATTTTTGGTCTAAAGGACAAAGATCCTTTTCTGTAGATTTTTAGGTCCTATGATTTATAGATGCTTCAAGATATCTTTTTATTGCAAATTAGTTACTCGAGTGCTGGTTTAGTGGAGTTACAGCATCCTCTCTCAGGTAAACTGTAATAACAGTCATGTGTTGCTTAACAATGGGTATACATTCTGAGAAGTGCATTGTTGAGCAATTTCGTTGTGTGAACAGCATAGTGTGTATTTACACAAACCTAGATACTGTAGCCTACTACACACCTAGGCTGTAGGGTGTAGCCTCTTGTTCCTAGGCTATAAACTTATACAGCATGTTAATGTGCTGTAGGTACTTGTAGCACAGTGGTAATTAATTGTGTATCTAAACATATCTAAACACAGAAAAGGTACAATAAAAATATAGCACTATAATCTTATGGGAGTACCATTGTATATGGGGGTCCATTGTTGACCTAAATATGGTTATGCAGCACATGACTGTATTTCAAAAATGAAACCAGTATAACATCAATTATTAATAGAATTCCATAGTAGTAAATATCGTGCCATAGTGCTTGGTAACTTTTTTCCCAGTTACTTAGTTGAATGGAATACACGTTATGCTTAACATATTAGTTGGTAACAATAAGGATAGGGGACAGATAGAATTTTAATTTGTAAACATCATGAATGAATATTATTTTACCTCATACTAACAGAATTAAACTGGTTAATCAAAGTATTATAAGTTTGTGAAAATATTTGGTACATTATAATGCATGTGTAAGTCTGGAGTACTGTATCGTGGTCACATTATCTGGCTTCTTGGTATATTCTGGTCTCTCCCTGGAGTCTGTATGTTCTATAAGGAGCTTAACAATTAAACATCTTAAGTGTTTGAAACCTGATTTTTCCTTATAATGGACGCAAGGAGAAAACAAGGAGAAAACATTCGATAAAATCTCCAGACTGTGTCTTCCTTGGGCATTCTACTTTTCTAGCAGTTAGGAGGATATACCGTAGGCTTGGTAATCACAAAGCAAGAGTGTTCTGCAGGGGAGAAAAGAACTAGAAGAGGAAGAAGCCCATGGACACTTTGCATTTTAGACAGTTAAAACTATTAGGGCTTGTTAAAATTTTCTATAACTAGACCCTTAATTTGATAACTATTTTACCAATATGCAAATTTGAAAATACTGCCATAATATACGTTTGTCTGCAAAATGTAGTGAAGTATTACTTTAGAGTTATTCTGGCTCATATATAATACAGTACTGATATTTCAAAAGAAACTACATGGATCAGTACAGCTAAGGCAAAATTTGTCGTGTTTGGTTATCTTCTTTTGCCTTTACCTTTATTGAAATACCAGTTGACATTTTTAAAAAATGAAGCTAAAGATTTATATTGTGTTTGTTTATAGTAGAGGTGCTTACTCCAGCCTATCCTGGAAGGATTCCAATTTGCAATCTACACTAACCTAGCCTTAAGCACCCTTACCTCCTCCTCTGACCACTTCTTTGTGTTGATGATTGGCAAGAATTGGGCCCAGATAAGAAGCAGAGCCTCTGAATAACTGAATAATTAAAAAGCTTAGAATAGTTACCTGTAAAGCTAAAACCTTTTAGAGCTTCTATGTAAAAGTTATTGTGACCCCAATCATAGAGAATTATGGTTTACCATGTAAATTTGATTATTTCCCGGGTCCTAGCTGGCTTTGAATTACCAGGATGGCACGTTCTTTAGTTTCCAATGCTTTGTTGTCATAACAGTAATAATTAATACTTATATGGGGTATATTGTGTGTCAGGCCTCGTTCACATTTATTAAAGGTGAGTGCTGTTGCTTCACAGATGAGACTGAGACATAATGACATAACTTGCTCAAGATCACACAGCTAATAAGTTGCTGAGCCAAGATCCAACTTATGAAAGTTTGACTCTAGAATCCTCACTCTTAACCACAACACAGTGCAGCTTTAAAAGTATATTCTCTGACAAAAGACTTATGTCCAGAATATATAATTTCTAAAAATCAATAATAAAAAGACAGCATAATAAAAATGGTCAAAAGACTTGAAAAAAGATAAATAAGTGGCCAATAAGCACATGAGAAGATGTTCATCATCGTGAGTCATCAGACAAATAGACATTTAAACCACAGTGAGATACCACTGTATATTCACTACAATAAGTAAAATTAAAAAGACTAAAAACACTACGTATTGGTGAGGGATGTGGAAGACGTGAAACTATCATACATTACTGATGGGAATGTGTAACAGTACATCCACTTTGGAAAAGTGTTTGTTAGTTTCTGATATAGTTTAACATGCATCTATCTTATAATCCATTAATTCCATTCCTAGGCGATTAAGAGAAATGAAAACATGTTTACAAAAAAACTTGTACAAGAATGTTTATAACAGTTTTGTTCACAATAGCCAGGAACTAGAAACAATCCAAATGCCCATCAATGTAAGAGAGAATAAATAAATTGTGATATATTTATCCAGTTAGAGTACTACTTAATTAAAAAGAAGAAAGAAAGAAACTCTGATATCCAAAACAACAGGAGAAAGAGAAGTCAGACAAAATGGGGACAAGTGGTAATTCTGTTTGATTCCATTTATGTGAAGGGCCAAAACAGGCAAAACTGATCTCTTTGTTCAGCATATGGGAATTTTCTAGAGTGATGAAAAGGTGTTCCATGTTTGGATTTTTCATGTTGGTTATACATGTGTCTTTGTTCGTTCAGGCAGCTATAGCAAAATACCATAAACTGGCTAGCTTATAAACAACAAAAATTTATAGGCTGGGAAGTCCAAGATAAGGTGCCACCAGATTAAGTGTCTTTTGAAGGCCTATTTCCTGGTCAAGAGATGGTGCTTGCTAGCTGTGTCTTCACATGGTGAAAGGGTAAGCTAGGATTTCTGGGGTCCTTTTTTTATAAAGGCACTAAAAATGCCCTAAGCATCACTTAAAAATCCCACCTCCCAATACCGTCACCTTGGGGGTTAGGATTTCAACATATGAGTTTTTGGGGGGACACAAACATTTGGATCATAACAACAAATGTATTACATTTGTGAGAATTTGTTCAATTCTGTATGTTTAAAATTGATGCTTTATTGTACATATAATTATGTTATTGTATGTAAAGTATACCTCAATAAACATAAATATATAAAGTTAAAAAAAGCAGGGAAGAGCTTTCAGATAAGCACAATAACAACAGAAGTGGCAATTGGTAACTTAAAGCAGACATATGTTAAGAAGCACAGAATTGTTACATAGAACCTCAATTGATATTCATACTAACCAAGGCATGGTTAAGTTATATTCAGTATAATTTTCTAAGAAGGTATACTACTTTTAGAAAAGATTCATTAATATTTATTATATTAAAAGTTTTCAGAACTAAAATGCTTAAGAGGTCAGTTGTGTAGAACATTTAGTATATTGAACATTTTCTAGATTTTATGTAAAGAAGAGTTGGTAATATTGGGAAATGATTCTAAAATGGAACTAGAATATAGTTTCTTTTAAGAATAGAGTCTGCCAGAAAAAAGGTATGAAAGGTTTCAATAGACGAATTTGCCTTTTAATTAATTTAAACAGAACATTTGTCTAAGTGGTTTAGATTGCCAGTTGGTAGAAGAAATAAAAAAATGTGGCATCTAAGCTAAGCGTGTTTGTTTCAGCATTTTATTTATAATGTATTCCAGAACTGTTAAGAAACTTTGAGATGCCACAATTAAATGTGCTAAAATTAAAATTACAGCAGTAATTTGTCCTGGTTATAATATTGCAGCAAAAGTACATACATAGACAAATTTGATGGTAACTTATGTAGTTTGACAGTATTTGTCGCTGGGATCCTTTACAACTTGTTCCATGGCAGTCAGATGTGCTTGAACTACTGAAATGATGAATTGAAATAAGAGGTCTGTAGTCTTTATGAGGTTAGTCTTCAAAATAAAGGATAATTTACCAGGTTAGTTAGTTTGTGGTTTTTGACCTCTTTCAAGTAGGTTACTTTCTGTGGACTGTCATGGAAGTAGTAAATACTTTAGTCACCATACATTAACTAATGTGGTCTTTGGTTTCTCAAATAAGACTGACAGCTTGGCTGTTTTTTGTTTATGGAAAAGCTAATTCCTGATCTTTGCATCTATTTTAGTAATAGTTATGCACGAGTGCGAGCCGTGGTGATGACCCGAGATGACTCAAGTGGTGGATGGTTACCACTTGGAGGGAGTGGACTAAGCAGCGTCACTGTCTTCAAAGTCCCTCATCAGGAAGAGAATGGCTGTGCTGACTTCTTTATCCGTGGAGAGCGACTCAGGGACAAAATGGTAATGGATTATGTATCTATTGCTATAATATTAGAATATTTTCTTCAAAATGAATTATGATTCCGCAAAACTAAAATTATTAGTATATGGTACTTACGAGAATTATATTTGCTCATGAATCAGTAATTAAGTTTCTAGAGCTGTTTTTATGTTAAAGACAGTGAAATATGACATTTTCCTTTTTACTGGGACTGACATTAATGTATACTTGTTGGAGGTGGGGTGCTGCTTTTCCCTTTAGGTTTAATGCAGGCACATTCACGAATAGTCCCCTTAGTTATTAAACTAGTTACATCCTGCCTTCCCTTCTCCTCACTATTCTCTAGACCAGAGATTGGCAAACTATAATCCACAGGACAAATTCAGGCTTGCCACCTGTTTTTTATATGGCCTGTGAGCTAAGAATGTTTTTTATATTTTTAAATGGTTGAAAAAAAAATCAAAGAATAATAATTTTGTGAAACATAAGTATATAAAGTTCAAATTTCAGTATCTGCAAATTAAGTCTTATTGGAACATAGCCAAAGTCATTCCCCATATTAATTTACTTATTCTAGGCTCATAAAACTACCTGGTGCCCAGTGTAATTTTTAACACTATTATCTTCCACTCAGATGACTCTTTTCTTACATGTATGTATTTTAAAATTTTAGTCTGACCTTTGATAGTGTTAGTTATTTGTTCTCTTTTAATTAGTCTGGAAAGCTCTTTCACCTTCTTTGTTTCATTTGTGAGTCAAAAACAGTTATATCAGGAAAAGCTGAGTTATGTTAGTGTCATTTCTACATTAAGGAAAAGGAGAACATGCACTTAGAAGCAAAATAAAAACAAAGTGTCAAAAATTTCTAAGACCCTTGGAAAGAACTAGAATTGTCCTTAAATATATATTTGTGAACCACTTTATTTAGCACCTGTATTATTACTATTGGAAATGTGTTTTAAGTTCCAAATAATTCTTTCATATGTGAACATTTTGAATACAACCTACTTTTAGTTTTGGATCTTGGTTTCTTGATATTTTTTTACCACTCAATCATTTCAGTCATTTAGAAAGTTGCTTAACTTGACTGTATCCCAGTTTCTTCTTCAGTTAAAGGGAGTTGTCCCAAATCAACTTGAAAGCCTTTCAACTCTGTTTTATGAGGTTATGATTCACCTGTGTTACACCTTGTATAATGTTTCTCAATTATCTGGAATGTGCTTTTAGTATTGTAGGAAACCCCAGTTGAAGTCAGAAGTGAATATATAATAATAAATTTAATATGTCTCTTTTCAAAGTTTAAATATTTAAAGATGGTTCTGGCCCTGAGTAAAATGGTATCTGGCATATGCTAATACTTTTTTGAGCTGGGAGACATCTAAGAAAAGTCCTGTGGTGGCCTGTCCTAGAGTATAATGCTTCTAGTCCGAGCTAATGATAACTGGAGATTGTTGTTAGAGAAGAAGTTGTAAATTTTAGAAACTGAATAAAAGAGTGGAGATCTAAGTTGTCGTTTTATTGTGAAACTTGTTTTAAGTAAGAATAGAAAAGTTGAAGAAAGAAGTTAAATATGGAATAAGAGTTGGAGGAAAAAAAAGCTTGCAAGAAATACAAGAACAAGGAACAGATGACTAGATGTGAAATAAAGAAAAAAAATCAGTGAAACAGAATATTGGATATAATGAAGATGAACAGTGATAATAAGGGACTAAATCTATATAACTGGGAGTAAGGCTGATCAGAAATAGCTCAGTTTGGTAGATTAGGTGGGTTATTTAGGGTGTGGCTTTAACATAAAGCTAGTGAAAATCATCCTGGAATTCAAACAGAACACAAATTTATTTCCTACAACAGGGCTTAAAAATAAAGAGCACTTAACCTAGGCCCAGGGTGGAGAATCGTGGTAGACTAACAAGAAAATAGATTCTTCTGCTAGAAGTACTGACCAAGAATCAGAACATCTGTTGTTTCACCTGACCACTTCTCTTTGAGGAAGCTTGCTATTTGTGAAACAGGGATAATTCCTTTCAGTTGGAGAGTTGCCATTATTTCTTACAGGAGTTAGCTATAGTAAAGCATTCTAGGTTATGGGGACTTGTATGATCAAGGGCAGAGGCAATTACTCATGTCTATAAATTAAAATAGCAAAGTCTCATGAAGTCTAAAGACAAATGATACAGTGATATTGAAATAAGCAGATTAATTAGCCCCTTCTGACCAAGACTGGTTCTGAAGAGCCCAATAATAGAATTGAAGTATACACACATTCTTTTTCATTATTACTGCATTTTTGGGATCATTAATGTCCATTTCTGTAGGTACTTTTATTCATTGGTTTTATTTTAATCCATTTTTCCGGGTTCTAGTTTCTTGAATTTTTTTTTTTAAAGAAGTACTCTGTGATTACCAAGTCTATAAATCTATAAGATTCTTCCTAAATTAATGATTGCTTACTTTTAAAAGTCTTCTCAATGAATAAACGTGCGTTTTAATAGTTGTTTCTATGTAATAGTTAATTATATAAAAGATACTTGCTAAACACTGTTTTGTACCTTTTTTCCTGTTGGTCACATCTTAGAATCCACTGCTTTAGATGAATTCTAGACGTGAGATTCTTGTCCCTCATACCCATGAGTAAAACCTTTACCCTTTAAGAAAGAGTAAATATTGTAGTAAGAAGAGGAGCATATGGTCACTTGTGTGGCTGTTAAATACTAGATAATATTCTAAAGAGTGTTCGTAAGTTAGAATATGGTAATAGTAGTGAAGAAAGAAGAAGATGGCTTTTCTCAATGATGAGAGAACCACTTGGGCAGAAGACTTTTCCAGCCTTTGATTTACAATTACTTATACTAAAAATAGGTCTTGTTACACTTCCCAAAGGTTATATTTCACTCTTTTTTTTTTTTTTTTTTGAGACAGAGTCTCACTGTGTTTCCCGGGGCAAGTGCCATGGCGTCTGCTTAGCTCACAGCAACCTCAAACTCCTGGGCTCAAGCAATCCTACTGCCTCAGTCTCCAGAGTAGCTGGGACTACAGGCATGCGCCACCATGCCCGGCTAAGTTTTTCTATATATATTTTTAGTTGTCCAATTAATTTCTTTTTATTTTTAGTAGAGACGGGGTCTTGCTCTTGCTCAGGTTGGTTTCGAACTCCTGAGCTCAAACAATCCGCCTGCCTGGGCCTCCCAGAGAGCTAGGATTACAGGCGTGAGTCACCGTGCCCGGCCGGCCATGGTGTTTTATTAAAACAAAATGATCCTTTTTTTTTTTTTTTTTTTTTGAGACAGAGTCTCACTCTCTTGCCTGGGGCGAGTGCCGTGACGTCAGCCTAGCTCACAGCAACCTCAAACTCCTGGGCTCAGGCAATCCTACTGTCTCAGCCTCCCAAGTAGCTGGGAC
>CAUYSK010024744.1:0-12965 GCA_963575035.1 Avahi laniger | reverse complement strand
TTCTTCAGGGGCCTTGGTGATATCAACTAGGTGAGGCTGAAACGCTAATTGGAGGTGATGTCATGATTCTCAGAGTCAGTGAACCTTTCATTGTATTCTCCAACTGTCTGTCCAGCTGTCTGTAACAGCTGCGTATTCTTCACATGATTTGCATCTGTCATCTTGCTCATCAGTGACCTTTGCTAACTAGGGAAAATGTTAATCCAAAATTTTACTTTTAAGTTCGTGACCAGCCTGAGCAAGAGCGAGATCCCGTCTCTACTAAAAATAGAAAGAAATTATCTGGACAACTAAAAATATATAGAAAAGATTAGGCGGGCATGGTGGCGCATGTCTGTAGTCTCAGCTACTCGGGAGGCTGAGGCAGGAGGATGGCTTGAGCCTAGGAGTTTGAGGCTGCTGTGAGCTAGGCTGATGCCAGGGCAACAGAGCCAGACTCTGTCTCAAAAAGAAAAAACAAAAAAAAAAAAGCATTTCAGAGCATGAAGACAAGGCTTTTGAACTAATCTAGTCAGTCAAAGACGCAGAAGAAAGAAGAATGAACAATCGCTCAGAGAATTATGGGACTATGCAAAGCAGACCAATATAAGAATTATAGGTATCCCTGAGGGAGAAGAAAAAGCAAAAATGATGGAAAACCTACTGAGGGAATTATTGAGGAAAACTTCCCTAGTACCACCAGAGATTCAGATATCCAGATACAAGACAATCATCAAACACCAGGAAGATTCATAGCAAATAGTACATCTGCATGTTTTGATGTGAATATAAGTTTTCATATTTTTTGGGTACCAAGAAGTGGAATTGCTGGGTCATATAACAAGTGTGTGTCTAACTGTATAAGAAACTGTCAAATTATCTTCCAAGATAATACTACATTTTTGTATTCTTATCAGTGACATATGCAAGTTCTGGTTAGTTTGAATACTCATCAGCACTTATTACTGTCAGGATTTTTTTTAAAGATTTTATTCTTTCTTATTGATTTTAAAATGCTATAAAGCCTTGCATGCATGAGATAAACACTACTTGTTCTTTTTTTATATTGCTGGATTTGATTTGTTAACATTTGTAATTTTTTTTTTTTGTAATTATCTTGTCTAGATTTGGTATCAATATGATCCTGGTATCATAAAAAGAGTCAGGAAATGTTTATTTCCTCTTGTAGGAAAAGTTTGTGTAGAATCAATATTTTTTCATATGATAGAATTTACAAAAGGAACTGGAGTTGTCTTTGTGGAACAGTTTTAACTATGAATTCAATTTCTTTAATATATTTAGGGCTATTCATGTTATCCATTTCAACTTAGTTTCAAATTAATAGGCATAAAGTTTTTTGTAATATTTCATTATCTTTTTTAATTACTGTGGGGTCAGTAGTGACGTTCCCTCTCACATTCTTTTTTTTCAAATTGGTGTCTGTCTTGAGGAATATTAAATTTATCTTTGCAAAGAACCAGCTTTTACTTTCATTGATTTATTCCGTTGTTTTTCTATTTTCAGTTTTATTGACTTCTTCTCTTATCTGTATTATTACCTTTTTCTATTTGCTTTGAGTTTAATCTGCTCTACTTCTACTAGTTTGCTAACTTGGAAATTTAAATTATTGGTTTGATAATTTAAAATTTGGTAAACTGCCATGTAAGCACTTTTTTTTAGCTATATCCCACAAATTTGATGTGTTATATTTTCATCTTCTTTTGATTAAAAATATTTTCTAATTTTCTATGTGAATTCTGGTTTATGTCCTGTGTTATTTAGAATTTTAAAATTTCCAAATATTTGGGAAGTTTTGTGATATATTTAGATGCTGGTTTGCATCTTATCTGTTTCTGTGTAGCTGGAGAGTGAGCCAGAAGACTTGAGCAGGTTCATACAGAGAATTAGGAGACATTCTCTCTGGTTTTCTCCCCTATGGCATCTTCCACTCATTCTCTAGCTACCAAGGGCTCTCTTACACTGTTTCTCTAGCCAGAATTAAGGGTTTTTTTATTGAAATATTAGCTGCCTGTGCTGCTGCTATCTCACAGCTCTGTGCTGGGAACTCACTCATAAGGTGAATCTGTACAAAAAGACAACCCGCCCTGCTCAAAAAAAAAAAAAAAATGTCATTGTAAACAGCAGGAGAGATGGGCTGTAATGAGCTCATGTGCACGTGTTGGAACTAGAACTTCTCAAGATTCAGTTTTTATATCTCCTAAACAAGTGCTATGGTAAGTAAAAATAAAAAAAAACTTCAACATCTTTTTATAGTTTGAGAAACTGAATTCCAGAGAACTAAAGTAAATTGGAGAAGATGGTTTAGCTAGTTAGTGACATCATATAATGTAATGAAAAACCATGTACTTCAGAATTAGATATATTTATGAAAGAACCATAGTCCCACTATGTATTAAAGTATAATAAATGAACTTCTCAGAATATCGGTTTTCCCTCAAAATGAAATGAAATCAATAAGGCATTCTCCTCCCCACTCCATCCCCAAACTTGGAAATGAGAGAAATGCTATTGGTACCTGAGAGCAGATATGGAGTCCACCCTATACATGCCAAGAAGTGATTTGCAAGTCAGCTCAGAGAGACAGGAGTGCTTGCTCTCGGGCCAGCAAGGCTGAACTATCATTACTAAGCTAACCTGTTCTAGTTCCACACTTAGGAAGAACTTTAGGTTGTTGGTTGGCTTTAGAGGTAGCTGGTTTATAGGGAGAGAGTGTTCTGGTCATACTGATGAGTTCCTAGGCAGGCTGGCAGTTGAAGTTTTTATTGCCTTTACTCAAATTGGCATTCTATGATAATTTTCTGTGGTTGTCTTGTAAGATTTGTCAGACTGATTAAGCTTCCTGGAATTTGAGTAAATTGATAAAATGTGAATTTGTGAGTTTTTGAGCCAGGAAAGAGATCAGCCTTGGAATAGAGTGGATTTTTTAGAAAATGTCATTTTTAGAAATTCTTTTGTACCTGAACTTCTTGGCTAGTTGGTATGAAGTATGGTATGAGATTATTTTAAAAGTTTTGTGTACAAATATTTTTAAAATTTAATAGTGTTTTGTTTAAATGTATTAGAAAAATAAAACTAGCACAGGAAACCCCATTGTTTCATAGATTTCAGAGTTTAGAATGAAGTTACATTTTAAAAAGTGATTCATTTCAAAGAAAAAATATTAAACAAATAATAGGACTACTATTGTGGTGACAAAATCATGAAAAAAATAGACACATGACAGTGCTTTGGGTATACTAAATTAGGCCACATCTGACATTGAAATGCTAACAAAATTGATAAATAAAATATTGAAGGAAAGAAGTCAGATAGGAAAGCACATACTCTAATTCTATTTACATAAAGTCTTAAAACAGACAACACTCATCTATTATGTTAGAAATCAAGATTGTGATTACTTTGGGGTAGAATGACTAAAATGGGCCATATGTAGTCTTCTGGTACTGAAAAAATGTTGTTACGAATTTTGGTGTTTACTTTGTGAAAATTTGTTGATATTTGCACTTATGATTTATTCACTTAGCTGTATGTGTGCTATAATTCAGTAAAATTTACATTAAAAAGAAAATAAAATCGGGATAAGCTAGACAGAAAATTTTTTCTATCCCATCAGCAATTTTAACAAATTGGATCATGCTATATGTCGGGGCTTTATGGAAGAAAGTTCCATTTACATTGATAGTGTGAATAAATAAACCAATTGTGCCTCATTTCTCATGCATATGTTTGGTATGTGGATTGAATAAATTTGCAGACAGTATTTTTCCCTTGAGATAGTTGTAAATTACAGTGAATGTGTTGTTAATAGTACTATGGCCCAATCTCTTATACTAGGGAAAAAGGAGTAGAATAGTCTCAGGGCGTCATCCCAAGGGCGAATGTAATGGCAGTTTAATCATGGTTGACATTGTATAGGTAGCCCAGGAAGGGTTAAAATAATTGATTACATATTTCTCAAGTTAAACCAGAAGTCTTGACTGCAATAGTAATATCTGAGAGTGTTTATAGTTTTAATTAAAAAGAATCATTGTTAATCAATAGCAAAAAGTATGTATTCCTCAATAGAACATGGAAAAAATGACATGATTAGCTAAAAGTATTCAACAAATATCGGAAAAGATGTGAGGTCACACTAGTAACCAAAGTATGGCATATTAAAATAATTAGATATAATTATTCAGCTGTAAAATTAGCAAGAATTAAAAGCATTAATAGTAACCTGGCTGGGTACGGATGTGTGAAATTAGTCTCTCTAATGTTGAGATTTTTAAGGAGGTACAATACATAGCACCTATCTTCCCCACCCAGGTTCTGAACAAATTGGAAATAAAAGTAAGATATATGAAGACTAAAACGTCAGATTTCTGACAAAGCTAAAGTAGGAGAACATGGCATGGCATGGGGAAAAAACGTTCTTCCTAATACTAAACCACAGAACTAAGCAGACTTCCCACCTAGACATGTGCATCACTTGACCAGGGCTTACCACTAAATGTGAATTACATCATGGAGGAGCAAGGAGAAATGTGTTTTTTTCATGAATAGTTACCTTCCAAAATGCAAAAGGATATAGAACATCTGGGCATGAACAATTGATTCTTCTGAAATTTATCAGCCAGGTAAATTATTCAATCTAGGGATAGAACAGCAGAGAAGAGAGAGGCCAAAAGTGTTATGCTAATTGAATTCCTTCAAACTGGAAGAAAACATCAAGGGAGGATGAAAAAGCATTCTCTTATAACTCAAACAGTTTGGGTTGCATGTAAATATATATAGATCTTGGCCCGGCGCGGTGGCTCACGCCTGTAATCCTGGCACTCTAGAAGACCGAGGAGGGAGAATTGTTTGAGCTCAGGAGTTCAGCCCGAGCAAGAGCGAGACCCCGTCTCTATTAAAAATAGAAAGAAATTGGCTGGACAACTAAAAATATATAGAAAATATCAGCCCGGCATGATGACGCATGCCTATAGTCCCAGCTACTCGGGAGGCCAAGGCAGTAGGATTGCTTGAGCCCAGGAGTTCGAGGTTGCTGTGAGCTAGGCTGATGCCAGGGGCACTCTAGCCTAGGCAACAGAGTGAGACTCTGTCTCCAAAAAAAAAAAAAAAAATCTTTATGAAGTTTACTAAGGTTAGTTTGACAATATGTATATAAAATTTAAATGTGGATACCTTTTGATCCATACCTAAATTTCATTTCCAGAAAGTTATTCTAAAGAGATAATGACCAAGAGTGCAGAATATGTTTATTGCAGTATTATTTATAACCATGAGATATTAGAAATAACATCCATAAATAAGTAGAAGACAGGGTTAAGAAATCATAGTACTCACATACAATTGGTTACTCTACAGTAATGGAAAATTACTGAGTTGAGTGCCAAAAGCATATTACAAACAGTAATATACAAACAGTTGAGTGCCAAATTTTAATTTTAAAATTTGAGTGCCAAATATTACAAACAGTTGAGTGCCAAAAGCATATTACAAACATAGCATGTATAACACAGTCCAATTTTCCAAAAGTATGTTTATTTATATCATGTATTGTTCAAAACTGTTCTTTAAAATATGTCAATGATTATGTCAGGATGGTGAGATTTCTGATGATTTTCTTCCTTATCTTCCTTTATATTGTTTTATTTTCCTTTATGTAATGAGCATGTAATCAGAACATAAATACAGCTGTTTTATTTTAGAAGAAAAAATTATAAAAATTAAGTCCTAAAATATAAACAAACATGAAACTCAACTTCTACATTTCCCACTGTGCTGTACAGTAGCTTGGTGTCAGTGTCATTATTCACACATCTACCCAATGGCTCATTTAATCATCCATATTATGGACCATCAAATTTATTTAAAAAAATATCTTTTTTTACTTTTGATAAATATAAGCATGACAGAATTTTTTACTCTGCTATATTCAAAAGAGAAAGTTTAGTGGCCCAAGGGCACTTTATAAATCAAAAAGTCTTAGTGATGAGTGTCTTTAGAGTCAGGCCAAGGTTTGAATATCAGTTCCATGACTTACTAACTTTGGCCCAGTTATCCAATTTCTATGAGTCTAAGTTTCATAAATTGAAAGTTGAAAGCCTAATGTCTGTCTTCCTCAATTGTTGTAAGAATAAAATGAAATTAAATGAAAAAGACAAAAACCCCTATTACAATGCCTGGGGCTCATGATAGTACTTTCCTGGACCTTCCTTGCGATTAAGGCAAGTTTAATAGTTCATCAGCCATTCATTTGTAAAAAGAAGAGTTAATCTAGACATAATCTACCAATGAATTTGGCCAATAAATAAAAAATGAACAAGAGCGGTTAAATAAGGAAGCAATGTAGACAGCTACTCATGTCTTGTGTTCTGTGAGGTTCCAAAGCAGGAATGCCACCTCCCAAGACTTGCACTTAGACTCTGTTAAGGTCATTAAGATTCCATCATTTTCCATTTAGTGTTTTCAAGCTTGAGTAATTGTAGCATTTATGAGGCCAATTAAAAAATGGCAATACATGGATGGACTTAGTAAACATGTTTAGCTAATGTCACTTTGGGATATACAGAGAGCTGGCTAAAGGTGACCCTCTGAGAGATGGAAACTTCAAACAGTACAGGGAATTTGAGGAAAGACGTACAAAGAAAAAGTAGGGAGTCTTCAAAATTACTTCTCAGATGTTGATCTGAACACAGATCTTCTCTCAGTGTTTTAACCTACTTAATTTAATCCATTTAAATCAATAACTTGTAAATGTTGCCATTTAAGTGATCCTAAGCCAGTTCATATTCTAAATGGTCTGAAAACTAACAGAAAAAGAAAAAAAAAAGAAAAAAAGAAAGAAAGAAAGAAAGAAAGAAAGAAAGAAAGAAAGAGAAAAAAAATTCTTGTCCAGTTCTTATCTTCTTATGTAGATAATTCCCATACGAGTTACTCTCCCAGGTGACTAGTTCTAAGAACTTGACAGAAAGTAGGGAAAGACAAGAGGTTGTCATCACATGATAGGTAGGCAAATGTGCTGCTTGGAATAGGTGACTTTTACTCATGCTCAAAGTGTATTTTTACTAGAAAGTGAAGAAAACTTGCCAGTAGATTCCTGTTTTGCCTGGGATACAGATATAACATCCCACAGATATAATTTTTTCTCTTTTAAGAATTTTAAAGTTTTAATATTTAAGAATTTAACTTACTCAATGCCTTGTCTTAATTTCATTCAGAAAACAGAAAACAAGGAATAAGCTTACTTTTTTAAAAAAGGAAAAGAAGGGAGATCCTTTTACAGAAATACTGAAGTAGATTGTCTTGGAACACTCCTTAGGCTGAGAGCAACTAAATTTTTTGAAAGTCAAAAGAGATGAACATAGTATTTGGCAGCCCTCAAAATGATTGCTCATGCTGAATAAGAGTAATGAAAAGCTAAGCTGAGCAGAGTTTTTGACAGTCTCTCAGAGATGAAGGTATGAAAATTAGAGTTTCAGGGCCTACAAAGGATAAAGGACACCAATAACACTCAATCAATTATCTGGGACTCCAAAGGAATGAGGATGAACCTAATACAGACTTACCCGCACAAGGACTGAAACCAATCGAATCAATCACAGATTAGATTAAGGTGATCTTTCCCCACCTGCCAAAACAAAAAGGAAATTCTTTCTGGAGGAAGATGATATTCATAGTCACTCATTTTCTCTTCACATTTTCAATATATTCCAGAATTCATTAAAAAAATTGAATAATCAGGTATACAGGGAATGAAGACTTGACCAAGATCAATAGAAAGTAAAGGAAATAGATGGTCAATATGTTCATAAAGTGAAAAGATACTGATCAGCAGAAAATTGGAAACTAAAAAAAAAATGAAAATTCTAGAAATAAAAAATGCAATAATGGAAATTACAAACTCAACTGATGGTCTTAATATAAGATTCATAGGTGACCAGAAAACTAGTTAAGTGAAAGATAAGTCAGAAGAAAACATTCAAGCTAAAGAACAAAGCAGCAGTGGAGACAGAATAGGTCAGAAGCAATAACTGGTGAGATAATGGTTAAAATTTTCCCAACCCAAAGAAAAACATCAAGCCAAAAATTCAAGAAGAACAATGAACACCGAGCAAAATAAATAAAAAGTAAACCACAACTAGGCACGCTATAGAGAAACTTCTAGAAATCAAAGATAAAAGGAAAATATTTAAAACAGCTAGAGGAAAAGGATAGATGTTCTTCAAAATAGGAAAAATAAGATGAATTTCTGATTTTTGCTGACTTTGCTACAGAAATAAAGATAAAGTGATGAAATGATATCTTCAAATTGATGAAAGAATGTAGATGCTACCCTTAAATTGTACATTAAGTAAAAATTGTCTTCAAATTTAAGGGAAAATAAATGAATATTCAAACACAAAAAGTGAGGGACTGTGTCTCCCATAGGCAGACAGTGAAGAAAACACTAAAGGGTTTTTCCAAGCAGAACAAAAATTATCCCAGATGGAAGCTCAAAATTGCAGGAATGAAAGATTACTGGTAAGGTTAAATATGTGGGCCAATAAAAATAAATATTGACTGTATTTAATGTGCTGTTATATCTTATGTAGCTTACACTATTTATACAATTAAAATTCATGACAGTAATTACACATAAAGTAAAAGAAGTAAGTGGATTTGAAGAGTTCTGAAGTTTTTATGTTTTTCTGGGAACTTGAAAAGTATTAATAATGTAAAATTTTAATATGTCAAAAATGTATCATATCATCTGCAATTGCCTTTACAATTATAAAATAATAATTATTTTAGATAAGTAAAATCTAGTGAAAGAAGAGAGTAATAAAATAATTTTCTACATTTTAATCATTGGTGCATTTGGAGTTAATTTTAGTGTAATGAAGAGGTAGGGATGTGACTTTGTATGCTATATTTTCAAATGAGCTACCTGGTGAGTCAAAAGTTTCTGGAGCTAGACAGAATCGGGTTGACATCTGGATCTCCCATTTTCCATTCGTGTAGTCAGTGCAGTTAACCAACCTCCCTGAGTCTCAACTTCCTCTTTGTACATTGAAAGCAGTAACATTACTTTGCAGAGTTGTTGTGAAGATTACAAAAAAGTATTAATATATGAAGCATGTAGCATGGTACCCAAAACACTGTAGGCTCCCAATGAACAGGTGATGGCTACTGTTGACAATTGACCACCAGAAAAACCTATTGATCAGCAAAGCTAAATTTATCAGAGTTACTGCATCGAGGAAGAATGCTGCCTTGACAGAGTCATGTGAAATTAGGAAAAGGTATTTATAGGGTTTTAGGGCCTGAGGGGGGTAACTTTAAGGTGGGTCTTGCAAGGCAGGCACTGGTTAGGGCTGAGCAGAGTTTATGACGTAGTAGCTTTAGGTTGGTTGTAACAGTGAGATGAGGAGCTTGAAGTAAGTCTTAATGAGCAAACTGTTAGTTTTGATGAGTTAGCTGTTCGGTTGGCTAACAGCCTTAACCTCCAGGTGCAGGTATTTACTGGAGTAAGCAGCTGAGTTAATTATGCTGGGTCCTGGTATTGTTTAGTATAGAGTTAGGGAATTATGTTCATTTAGTCCCAGTATTGCTTACACAGAAACAGGGAACTATGATGGTTTCCGTTATTACTTCTCTTATTAGCTAGACTTTATTTTTAATATATGAAGTGTACATAACTGTATAAAAAGCCCCTGCAGAAAGTGGTAGAGTGTTTAATGAGACTAGTACTCTGTCATTATACTGTCTGTTCTAATGGTAATTGGCCTCTGATGGCTCTTCCCACTCAGTAAACTCACTAATATTCCTCATATTTATTCTTGGAACTTTCTTATGAAAGAAAATTACTGCAGGAACCTTTGGAAACCCCCAAACATCTCTGAGTTCAGTCACTACTCTCTTCTGCTACTGAAATGTGAAGCCCACTCCAATTCCTGAGCCTTCTGGGTACAGAAGTAGTAATTTCTCAATTAGATCAAATTGCACTTAGCACATCGAGAGATTTGAATCACTCTTTGCTCCTCTCCTGAACGTTGCTGAGGGAAATCATTTTATCATTTTGTTGTCATTTCCTGGAAAAAGTGTTCTGGTCTACTAAAACCCAGGAACTATTATTTTATTTTAGGAGTTTCTTATTTTCCTCTGGTATTTAAAAACCATTTAGAGATCTGATCCTACATCAAACATATTAAGAAGGTAAGGAGGGTTAGAAAGAACCCCATGGGCTTGTAAAAAGAATTATTGATAAATTCTGAAATATTTGAAGTCTAAACTCTGGAAAAGATGCAAAGATTTTTGTAGGTTCATTTTTTGCATTGAATTTATTTGGAAGCAAGGTAAAAATGAGAGAGTTTTGGTAACCATCTACCCAGGTAATTCCTGAAAGAGAATATCTTATTAGAGATACAACTTCAAAGAAGATTATATTAGAAAAAATTTCTTAACACCTATTGATGATGACATCTTCTCAAGGTTGATGAGAGACTCACGTGAGTGTCTGATAGATTGATCTACTTGGTACTAAAAGAAGTATCTCAGGGGTAGGCAAATTGTATTTGCTAGTAGGAAAATGGGTACATAAAATAAATGGAAAATATTATTATTCCTCTCATTGATGGTGTCCTGAAAGATGGATGATGGTGGTTGAATTTGTTTCTGTTTTGCTAATAGACTATAGCTAACTGTCAAGAATGGTACCCTCACGACAAATATGAATCAATAAACTGTTCAGACTTCAGTATTGTGATTGGACATTATTCTGTTCAATTACCAAACTTGAAATAAACAAATTCAAAGAACTGATTGAATTTGGTGTTTGTGTCTGGGCCTAACTGGATCCAATGAACACCAAGCGGGGTTTCAACCTCTTGAATTGTGCCTACCTGATCATTAGTAAGCAACATGAATTTGGGATTACAAAGACTGGGATTTAAATCCTAGCTCTAATATTTACTACCTGTCTTACTTTAGGCGCACTACTTAATCTTTCAGAATTTGAAAATTAGAAGTGGATAATTCATAAGGTTGTTTAGAGAACTAACTGAAAGATTATATGCGAATGTAGCATGTAACCTGAGATGAGGAGTCTTTTTGTTTTCCTTTTAAAATAAAATGGAATCATGGAAGTATACAATTTTTTGGTCACATCAGTTAGGACAGAGAACAAAGAATTAAGTCCCAGTTCAATTGTACTGTGTACTACAATCTCTTGAGTAGGATACTTACTATTGAGTCTTAGTTTGCTCATCTTCTATTAAGAATAAAGATAGTGGTATGGGATTAAATGACCTCATATATTGGAAAAGAACCAACACTATTATAATTAGTCAATACATGCTTGTTCATTCTTCGTCACCATCTCTTTCTTTCCTAGGAGAATTGGGATATTTTGCAATTTAGATTTTTTTCTCTGAATAATAGTTTTATGAATACTATTCAAGGACTTTTTTTTTCTTGGTAAGAACAAAGCTTTTCAAAACAATACCAAGAGCCTGTGGGGTTTAAGGTGGAATTGTGAACACATACATTTAACTGCCCTCACTCCTAAGAATACATTAAAATAACAGAAAAACTTTTAAAAATAAAGTAATCCCATGCAGTGAAAGCTGTTAGTGACCCTCCAGATCAATTAAACCAGAGACGTACCCCTCCTCCAGCTGCTGTGAAGGTACTAAAGGCTCACGACTACCCAAGGTGATTCCTGCTCCAGTATCCCCAAGGTGTCAGGCTGCAGCCAGGCTCCAGCCGAGGACACAATCTACCTAGCTCCTTCTCCTGCCCTCATCCTGCTACCCTCAATTCCCTTCTCCAGACACTACTCTCCTAATAAGTCACTTGCATTAGAATCCCCATCTCAGGTGTTCTTTCTAGGGACCACAAACCGAGAAACCCGTAACAGTGAATGAAACTGTGAGGGGCACAGACATCTAGGTTATCAGTAGATGAGAGTTTCTAATAAATAGAAATACCATTTGATCCAGCAATAGCATTATTAGGCATCTACCCAAAAGAACAAAAGACATTCTATAATAAAGACATCTGCATCCGAATGTTTACGGCAGCACAATTCACTATTGCAAGGATGTGAAAACAACCCAAGTGCTTGTTAATTCATGAGTGGATTAATAAAATATGGTATATGTATACAATGGAATATTACTCAATTATAAGAAATGATGGTGATCTATCACCTCTTACATTTTCCTGGATAGAGCTTCAGTCCATCCTTTGAAGCGAGGTATCACAAGAATGGAAGAATAGGCTCCACATGTACCTGCCATCAAACTGGCACTAACTGATCAACACTGTGGTGCTCACACAGTAGTAATATTCTTCAGGGATTGGGGGTTTGGGGGTGAGTAATCTCGCAACTAATGGTTTCTCGCTACCACGCAGCGAGCGTGGTAGTGGGGAAAGGGCATGCCTCAAATCATGGTTTGGGTGTGGCAAAGTCATAACATGTAACCAAAATGTTTGTGCCCCCATAATATCCTGAAATAAGAAAAAACAAACAAAAATTCTCAGAGACAGAAAGCCAATTGAGAAATAAAACAAAGCTGAAACCATTCCTGTAGAAAGAGATCCTGGTGCTCAAAATTGGTAGGAGAGGAGTGAGAAGTGGGGATAGGGTGAGGTTAATACAAAGTTTGAATTTGGAAAAGTTATAAGTTAGTGCCTCTCCTACCCCAACACACACTCTCCACAAGGCAGCATACAGAGTTAGGTAGTTTAGCATTTCACACCAGCCAAAACCATAGGACCCATCCCTAAACAAACAAAAATCCCTGTGGGGGCCGGGCGCGGTGGCTAACGCCTGTAATCCTAGCATTCTGGGAGGCCGAGGCGGGCGGATTGTTTGAGCTCAGGAGTTCGAGACCAGCCTGAGCAAGAGCGAGACCCCGTCTCTACCAAAAATAGAAAGAAATTAATTGGACAGCTAAAAATATAAAGAAAAAATTAGCCGGGCATGGTGGCGC
>CAUYSK010024741.1:0-14141 GCA_963575035.1 Avahi laniger | reverse complement strand
TGAATCCCAAAATGGACCTACACAAATATGCCCAACTCATTTTTAACAAAGGTTCAAAAGCAATTCAGTGGAGTGCCTTTTTAACAATGGTAATAGAGCAAATGACTTTGACCTATGCCTCGGACTTACACAAAAATACACGTAAAATGGACTTAAATGTGAAACTAAAACTTCCAAAGAAAAAATAGAAGAACATCTTTAGGACCTGGGGCTACAAGAAGAGTTTTTGAACTTAACACCAAAAGCATGATTAATAACAGGAAAAAATTGTTAGATTGGACCTCATCAAAATTAAAACATTTGCTCTGTAAAAGACTTCTGTGAAGAAAAGAAAATATCTGAAGCTATGTAGTTGACAAATGACTCGAATCTGGAATATATAAAGAATTCTCAAAATTTAGAAGTAAGAAACAATCCAGTTAGAAAGTGGGCAAAAAATATGAGCTGACATTTCAGGAAGGAGTATATACAGGTGGTAAATACGCACGTGAAAAGATGTCCAGCATCATTAGCCATTAGGGAAATGCAAATAAAGCCACCATGAGATATTTCTAAACACCTATCAGGATGGCTATAATAATAATAGAGAAAACTGACACCATCCAGTGCTGGCTAAGATGTGGAGAAACTGGATCACTCATACATTATTGGTGAAATTATAAAACTTCTGGAAAATAAGTTGGTAGTTTCTTGTAAAATTAAATATTCAGTTACTTTATACCCCGGCAATTGCACTCTTTGGCATTTTATCCCAGAGGAATGAAAACCTGTAGTCACACAAACCTATAAACAAATATTCACAACATCTTTATTTTTTATAGCTCAAAACTGAAAACAAACCACGTTTACTGCAGTGGATGAATTGTTAAACAAACTTTGGTGCAGCCACACCATGGAATACTATTTGGCAATTAAAAAGGAAGGAACTATTCAGCATGGATGGATCTCATGGAATTATGCTTATCAAAAAAGCCTAATTTCAAAAGTTTACACACTATTTTATTTACATAACTATTAAGAAGCAATACAATTATAGAGAAAGAAGACACCACAGTGGTTGCCAGTAGTTAGAGGTGGCAGAGGAAGGACAGTAGTGAGTGTGGGTGAAAAGAATAGCACCTGGGAGCCTCATGGTGTTAGAGCAGGTCTGTGCCTTGATTATGGTGACAGGAGTCTACGCAGATGATAAAGCTGCACAGACCTCTCCCTCATACAGACAACACAAGTGCATGTTAAACTGGTGAGATCTGAATGTCGTGGATTGTACCAATGTCAATTTCCTGGTTTTGATATTGTACTATGGTTATGCAAGATGTGACCCTGGGGGAAAACTGGGTGAAGGGTACATAGAACCTTTCAGTACTTTTAAAAATAACTTCTTGTGAATCTATTTTTATTTCAAAATTTTAAAAAAGTTAATAATTCTGAAGACGTATATACATACATATGTAAGTACGTATGTATAAATAAATGTCAATAAATGAAATTTTTCTTGATATAATTTGAAAATTGAAAATACGATTTTCAATATCATGAGCTTGATACTGATTATTCAAATTTATTGAAATTTTCTGTTATTGTTGATGAGTGAGATTGAAAATGATTTCCACTGTAGTTGATAGCTGTGTTTATTTCAGTAAGGAAGCATGGTTTAGATTTTTAAAAAAATTACAAAAGCAAAAATCATGGGAGTCACAAAAGTAGTTAAATGTTCATGCAGCCTATCTAATTTTCTAAGTGAAATATCTGAGAATTTTCATGCTTGATCTTAGTATCAAATGCAATTACTCAACTGCTAGGTCCTGAGCCGTACTAACTAAGGTGCATGGAAAAGAGCATGTAGATTGTGCTATTTTTATATGCTTCATTCAGAAAACCTCAGCCTGCGTAAAATTCTTTCTCTTTAGTTTGCATTGAGCGTGGCTGGTGTTTAGTAGGAGACATGATCTTGATCATGTTGGGAGGGGAATTAAGTACATGGGACTTAGTTTTTTAGTGACTGGCCCTGTTCTTTTCCCTTAGCTTCGTCTTCTGCAAATGCCTCCTCCTTCCTTCTTAGTGGGAAGAGTAGAGAAGGGATTTGTTTCGAAGAAACCTGAAATGTACTTCTTAGAGATGACTGCTGGAAGCATGCGGATTGCTGTTGATATTTGTGTGCATATTCACTCATCTCTGGTGATCAGTCTAATCACAACTCTGAGTCAGCAGCTTGTTGGAGGGATAGAAATGGAAACGGTGCAAGGTGCACGCTCATAAGGAGAAGTGAGTTGGCAGATGAGGAAGAGAATCACTGTGATGACAGAAAATGGCCTTTCCCTATTAAGGCTGTCACATTACATTTTGCTCAGTAACAAAACAGACAGAAGAACTAATAGGATGTTCACTTTTCCCACAATTTTGGATTTTCTCGCTCTGGCATAGACTGTCCATTGATCTAATGAAACTTGCATCCGAACACCTAGTTCTGCTCTGGCATAACTCTGAACTGGAAAACATTTATAATAATACATACCAATTACAAAATACCTACAGTTCATGGCAGGTAAAAGATTATACAGTTAAATATTAACAGCCTCTGTCACAGTAGACAATTCAAAGGGATTAAGTAAATTGCTCCAAGCCACATAGCTTGCATGGAACCAGGATTCATCCCCAACCTGAAATCTTTCTACCACAGAACTGAGAGCCTGGGGAGGGTCTCTGAAACTAGTAGATACAGGAAGTGAAAGAAAAGAATATTGTCCATTTCATGCATACCATTTTCATGAAGAAAATAGAGTCCAATGACAATGTAATCGTGAGATGAACAGGCTTAATGTTATATAGATGCTAATAATTTCCCAATTAATATGTAACTAAGATAGAATCCCAACTGCAATTCTGACTTTTGCTAGAAGCTTGATAAATTCGTAAAGTTCACATGACAGAATAAATGGGGAAGAATAACAATTAGAGTTTGTTAGGAAAAAAAAGATTATTAGACAACTTTCCATGCGAGGCATTTAAAAAGCAGTTGGAAATGGGGCAGGTCATTCGCAGCAGGGATGATGTAGTGAATCAGCGGACGAGGGAAGAAAGTTCCGTAGTGGACACATTCATATCTGGGAATTTAGACAGTTAACAAAGATGGTATTTCAAACCTGGGGCAAAGGGATAATCTATTTAAGGTTTTGGGTGAAAACATTAAGACACTCAGTTTTCTGCCTCATGCCGTGTATAAACTGATGGCTTGCACATTTTGAAAGGACTTGGGAGAAAATATAGGAGAATATTTGGACTACATCTTGAATATGTTATAATCCTAGAGAAGAAAAGGCTTTTGTTTTTTCAAGCAATGCATCGAGACCAGACACTGTAAAGAAAAACAGAGTTGAAACTAAAAATTGGGTAAATAATGGAATGGATAGTATTTACTGCAAAGAGTAGATATCTGTTGCAGTGAAAGTACTCTGAGACTTAGAAGACATCAGAGAGCCAGTCCTGGGAAAGAACTCAGAAAGCCAACTGCAGGAGAAACGCCGGACAGTGGAGAGGGAGGGAGAGGCAGTCACTGTCGGTAAATGCTTGGAGAAACATGACTGAACCCATAAAGATAAGTCACTTTGGATCCAGCATTATTAAGCCTATGGGAAAATGTGCTTCTGAAAAGTGTCTTATAGGAGAGCATAGGGGTGCAACCCATAAAGAGAAAAACCTGTATACTTTTAACCCAGAAATTGCATTGTGAGAATTTTCCTCTGGAAACATTTGCACGATTGTTACATAGGTGATAATTGCATCATTGTTTAGAACAGTAAGAAACTGATGAGTAACAATGGTCATAGTAGGGAACTCTGGTTAAATAAGCATGGATACTTTCAGACAGTTGGGGACTGTGAAACAGTGCAAAGAATGAGGTGTGTATATCCACATGATATGGGCCATAGTCACAAAACAACGTGCATAGTGTGAATATAAATTTGAATAAGAAAGTATATAAATTGGAAATGACCAGGAAGGATATTCGCCTAACAATGTGTGTTTGATTTAACTCTTTTAGAGGGTGTCAGAGAGATGAGATTACAAGGTACTTATATATATATAAACTTCATGGCTAAGAAGGATTACTTTTTATAAATGGAGATAGAAATACTGGACAGCAGGCTGTGATGGGTCTCATGCCTCTCATGGTGACATCACTGTGCCCAATGGAAAGACAACCCTGTTATTGTAAAGACGACATGGCAATCACTGAGAGGAACTATTTATTGTGTTGGGGGAGCTTAGTTCAAGTCATGTAAGGCTTCTGTATTTTCCACTCTGACCCTGAGCTTGGTACTGCAAGGAATAAAACATGAAGAAAAAAATAACAAGAAATAAAGCCCATCTAGTGCTTGCTATGTGCTGGGCTCTCCTGTAAGATACTGGTGCACACATATGCACACATGCACTCACACACACACACACCCGCGCACACACACACCTCCCTCAGCCCTATAAGGTGAGCTCTACCATCATGATGCCGTTTTACAGGTGAGGAAACTGAGGCACTCTGTGAGTTTTGATGCTCCGGCTAGAGTTCAGATGCAGTGTGCTCTTTAGCTTGGCTGTGTGCCTCTTCTGCTGTCTCCACCCACCATGTACTTCCCAGAACACACGTGTATGCTGGGGAACCTGGGAAGATTCTTCATAGCTTCTCAATAAAGCCAGGAGACCTTGAGAGAGAAAGAGGGCATTGCTAGTACCGTGCTGGGACAAGCAGGAGTGAGCCCAGGCTGTCCTGGACAAAGTGAGTCCACCAATATTTGTCATCAAATTAGATGTGTCTCATATTGTCTGATGCAGACTGAATGCATTTTATAAGCAAAGATTAGAAAGTGTCCTGTGAGGATTCAGAGAGCCATGGGAGAAGTGGAGGCTTTCTGGGGTGCCCATGGGGCAGTGGCGAGGGCGTCCCGGCACCTTGGGTGCTGCAGGGGAGGAGCGGGAGACACACCTAGTGAGGGGGCCTCATGCTTTCGGGCTGTGTGGATGGCAGATGCAGGCTGCTTCTTTGGCCTTACACATGCATGCCATTTCTCCTGCCAGGAACATGGCCCTGTCCCCAGGTGCCCACTGCACTGTCCTACTTATCTGCTGGGAGTGTCTTTTGGTCCTTGAAGAACTAGTCTGTCTTCCACACTCACGGTAACTCACTCTCCGACTCAGCCAGGGCGGGCTGATGGCTTCTATCTTCCTTGGGCCCCCGAGCTCAGCATTCGCTTCAGCTGCACTTTTCATGGTATCGAGTGTTGGCGTGCTGGAGTGTGTCCGCTGCTGGGCTGCCCCTTACTGTAGAACGGAGGCCCTGGTGGAGCTCCCCAGCTGGCCAGCTGAGCCTGGGACCCACCCGTGGTGAGGATGGTGAATGCGGGGGGAATCTGGAGTCATTTGGTCAGCCCTGTAAAGCTTCTGATTGTTGTTTGAACAGAGAATTATGATGCCCAGACTGACTGGCAGGAAGATTATTTTGTTGACAAATTGATTAAAAACAAGGCAGTCTTGGAGACAGAGACAAATGAACGTCCTCTGCAGGTGTTGAGGCAGGAGGTGGCCAGATCTGTATTAAGACACTGGCTGGAGGACGCCTCTTATATGCATACCCTTTAATTTTCTGAACAAAAGGATAGATTTTATTTTAACCCCACTTTTCCCCTTTCTATTTTATGAAATCCTTTCCTAGCATAAAGAAAAAATAAATATTCCAGTTGTCTTGATTTGATCTGTACACATTGTATGAATGTATCAAAGTACCACATGTACCCCCCAAAATATGTATTTTAATTATGTATCAATAAAAAAGGTTTTCCTAATAAATTTCCATATTTCACTTCCCTAAATTTACAGTCTAAGCACACCAAGTATTTATTATTTAGAAATCCCTAGTCAGTGAGAAAAGGAACACCCCCTCCACCTGCTGCTTCAGTCACACGTTGTATCCTGACTCTCTATTTGGTATAAAAAGATGAATTAATAAATGCATTAATTTATTCAAGAGATATTTATGGAGCACCTACTGATCCCATCATAGATTTCTATTTCCTAGCAACAATATTGGACCAACCAAATACCATAAACAATTAATTTTTGTCAATAAGGATAGAGCTGTCTTCATTTTTAAAAAGTTAACTATTCATTCTACTTGTCACTTCTGACACAAGCGGATGCAAAGAATAGCGTGCACAGAGTCATATTTAAATGCCATTGTCATTTGAGAACAAGCTGGTGTGGATTTCGGTAGACGCCATCCTTGTAGTGTGTGAGGCAGGACCATGGCACAGCCACATGGAGTGGATGGGGCAGGGCAGGGCAGGGTAAGGCTGGACCGAGGTGCCCCGTCCGCCTTCTAGGGTCAGCTGTGCCAGGACGGGAGCACAGGGCACTGCCAAGCAACCTTGGGCCACCATGTCCCTTCCCGAAGCCCAAATTTGAGCTCCTATCTTTGAAAACTACCTATCAGGGTGTTGTTAAAGTTAATTTAAATAAGACATGTCATTGGAAAAGAATATGGCGCATGCTGAATATGTGCTCGATGCTTCTTCCCCTTTTTATCCATTTATCTCGTCAAATGTGAAAAACGCACCTTCTCTTCCTCTATTATGTAATCTTTTACATTTTATTAAGATGTGTGACTAATCTTTCATGGGTAAATACATCTAACTCTCAGGCTGCGAGAGCTCAGGGGATGGGGAAATGCGGACAGCGAGAGAGCTCTGGTTTTCCTGAAGAGTGAGATCCCGCCTCTCTATTGGTTGCAACTGCAGAGTTGCACTTTGAGAGGGAATTTCTAGGTGGGGACCGGGGATGGTGACAACAGGCGGCCACGGAGTCAACATAAACAAACAGGCCAGCCTGGCTGTCAGAGGGCCAGTGTTTTCAGTGTGGAACCGCAGGGAGAGCACCACGAGCCCAGAGCTCTTTTCCTGCCAATATTTTGTATTGTTTATTGAGGTCCTTTTAAAAAGTTTCAGCTGGAAGAGGAATTATAATTCTCTCTGAAGACAAGAGGGCAGGGACAAAGGCTGTCTCAGGCACAGCTAGTAGAATGACAGATCCTTCTTGCTCGTCAATAAGTCCAAGACCGTTAAACAAGCTACTATGTTAATATCCTTTGTCTGGGAATTTCTCTCCCAGCCATCTACCAGGCAGAAACGTTCAGACACTTAGACAAACACTCGTGTCACATTGTAGTTTTAGTGGCAAAAAAGCAAAAACAAACTCAATGTCCAATGAGTAATGTGAAATTGAAATGATAGCAATGACAATTAATGTCTTCAAAACTATTTCCTGATGGGAGAATATTCATACAATGTTAAGTTTAAAAAGTGGGATACGAAATTGTATGAACAGAATGATCTCCCAATTTCAGTGTGTGTGTATGTATATGTTAATACATATATATCCATATATGTACTATAACAAATCAAAATATTGACATTTCCACCTGCATAGATTACTGGGAATTCTTATGTTTTATTCTGTGTACTTCTTTATTATTTTTCAAATTGTCTACAATTTTTTTTCCTCTCTGTTCTACAGCCACGCAGTAAGTACATACACATTAGCAGGTACATGAGAACTGACCAGAAGAATCTCTTTTCATTGGTTTGCAAAGTTAAACTTTACTTGCAATTTTTACCTTGATGAAAATATTTTCATTTACATAGCTGAAGAAACAAAACTCATCTAGTTTCAAATCATTTCAATGGTTGATTTTGTGATTCTTTTATTTTTCCTGTTCAGTCCTATTTTGCACAGTGAGTTCTTCTCTCCCTAGGCTGGCAAGTCATCCCTTCCCCTGAGTTTCCAGCCCTTTGAAGCAGTGCAACAGAATCACACTGACAGGGGGAGCTTTCACAGTCAAATGTTCCACAAACAAATCAAGAAGGGGGCAAGCTCCAGTGGCCTCAGCTGCGTTCACGGAACAGGAACAGACGTAGAGGGTTTCTCTCCTCGTTTGGGAGTGAGACAGCATTTTGGAGGGCAGTGATGTCCCTGGAGGCCTGGTGGTGACACAGGAGGCTAAGAGAGAAAATCAAGAAGGTTAAACCCAAAGGGGAAAAGCTGTGCTATGCCAGTTGCCCTCTTTATTGGAAAATGCACTCTTTGCAGACCTAACCTGGAAAGTGCTGGTGACTGCGCATTTCAGAACGTTCCCCTGCAGCCAGCATCTTCAGGCCTCTTCCCCTCTCTCCCAGTCCGGGCTTGTTGCCGATTAGTTATTGATTCATTCAGTAAATGCTCATGGAGCGCTTGCTACCTGCCAGTCCCCTCACAAGAGCCCCATCCTGTGAAGTTGGAACGGAAACACATCCTGGTGGATTACTTTGTTTTAGGTCATAAGTTGCCCTGTGCCCCTGACCCATACCCCTGGAGTGCCCCACTGCAGGAAAGTTCCACTGCCGTCCCTTCCCTGGAGGAACTGGTCTTCCTCCCTGACGCCCAGGGCTCCACCATGCAGAGGGGCAGCCCACAGAATGACGTCCGCTATCTGCTTTTATCAAACTCCGGGTGGAAGTTGGCTGATAGGAACATTTAGCTAATAATTTCAGAAAGAGTAGTCCTCAAGACAGCAATTTCTGTCATGTTTTATTATTTCCTGCCCTATAAACTGTTGTGCTGGGTAAAGGAAATTCCATTTACCTCAGGTTAAAACAAAGCGTAAGTTATGCCCTGTAATTTTACCATGGTATTGGATAGTGTATTTCTCATCTGCTTTGTGCTGATGGGAAAATGGCTTTATGTAATTCTGCCAAAGAGACTGCTTTATGTAGGTAGCTATTTTTAAAATATAATTTATTCTTTATTTTTATTGTGATAAAATTTATCATCTGGACTATTTTTAAGTGTACAGTTGAGTGGTATTACATACATTCACCATGTCGTACAACCAGAGCCACCATCTGTCTCCAAAACTCTTTTTATCTTGTAAAACTGAACTGTGTACCCATTACAGACTAACTCCACATTCCCCTCTACCCCCAGTCCCTGGAAACCACCATTCTACTTTCTGTCTCTGTGATTTTGACTACTCTAAATACCTCGTATAAATGGAATCATACCGTATTTGTCTTTTTATGACTGGCTTGTTTCACTTAGCAAATGTCCTCAAGTTTCATCCATGTCATAGCATATGTCAGAGCTTCTTTCCTTTTTAAGGCAGGATAATATTCCGTTGTATGGATATACCACATTTTGTTTATCCATTCATGTGTCAGTGGACACTTGGGTTGTTTCCACATTTTAGCTATTGTGAATAATGCTGCTATTCTGTTCTAAGTAGAATTATTTTTGTGATTTTCTTTTCAGATTGTTCCTTGATAGTGTATAAAAATGCAACTGATTTTTTGTGGTGACTTTGAATCCTGATACGTTGTTGAATTTATTTATTAGTTCTAACAGTTTGTGTGTGTTTGTAATCTTTAGGGTTTTCTATGTGCAAGATTATATCATCTGTGAACAGATATAGTTTTGCTTCTTCCTTCCCAATTTGGATGCCTTTTATTTCTTTTTCTTGCCTATTTGCTCTGGCAAGAACTTCCGACACTATGTTGAATAGAAGTGGTGAAAATGGGTATCCTTGTATTGTTTCTGATCTTAGAGAAAAAGCTTTCAGTCTTTCATCATTGCATATAATGTTCACTGTGGGTTTTTCGTGTACAGCTTTTATTATTAATTAGCTTCTATTTTTTAAGGATCTTCAAACATGATGGAAGTCTTTGTGTTAACAAATAATTATTTTGGAAATTGGAATATAAAAAGAAGAGTAATTTATGGACATGATATGTATCCATCTATCTGTCTGTCTACCTATCCATCCTTCCATCCAACCATCTAGCATCAATTGATCTATCAGAAATTGGTTTTACCTTGTAACCTCCTCACATTTTATATTGACCCTATTACCAGGAAATAAATGTAATCAATACACAAATATCATTAATTCCTCATTTTAGCCACACTGCGTTTGTTGAGGAGGCAAAGGTTATTTATTTATATTTTTTAAAGCACTGCTAAACAGTACGCAGCATCTACTTTGTCCTGCTTAGGACTCTCCTGTGCATCTCTTTAGTGTTTGTTTACTGAATTTAGGTATAAACTTTTTTGCAATGTGTGTCATATTACATGCAGAAATAAAAATGCAGAGTGTGAGAATGCAAATGTGGGGAGAAAAAGACTATTCTTTTGTGAACTCTGATCTCCTGATTTAGCCGAGTTTCTCAGGAGGATGCAAAATAGGTCCCGCGTCAGCCACGTGCCTTGACTGCGTATCTGTGTAGGTTTGTGTTGACCCTGCTTCCCTTTGTGTCCCCAGGAAGAACCAATGGGGTTGAACTTCCTCTGTTTAAACTCCAATGTGAAGTCCAAGGAGCCCGCAAAGATTCGGAAGGGTTTTATGCAACTCAAGAATGCAACAGGGATATTATTCTGGCTAGAATTGTATATAATGACAAATAATTCTCTCACTGGTGGGAAGAAGTCTTTTGAAAACATCAGTTGAAATGCTCATTGTAGTAAGCAGTGCTTGTTTGTGTGTGTCTGCTGGTTTGTTTTCTTCATGATGTTTATTTTTACTACATTGTTTAGTAATTTCTTTTGTTATTTTATTTAATGGATCATGTATGTCCTACAAATTATCTCGTTTTAAAAACTGGTAGAACTGTGAAATCAATGTCAATTACAAACATAATCTTTCAATGAAAATAGTGTCATTGATTTGTTAAAAAGATTAAGGGGGATTGGAGAGATTGCATCATTCATATTAGTGTTGCTGAAAATAAAAGACTGCAGTAGTGGCTAAAAAAATCGTATCTATAAGGCTAAATGTTGAACCCCAGTCTTACTCATGATTGCTTGATAAGAGTAATTGGACAGCTTCAATTATGTAATAAGTGCTCTGCATGTATGAATTCATTTGTTGTTTACAGTGGTCCTATGAGAAAGGTATTTTATCGTTAACCTTGTTTTATAGATGAGGAAACTCAACTGTAATTGGGTTGAGTAATTTGGGCCATCAAAAAGTAGGAGGAGGACTAATCTTGGACATCTAGCTCTGACTGTGGTCCTTACCTTTGATTTAAAGTACTTTTTATTAGGTAATGACCTAATGAATGCATTAATAAATGTACAAAACCCAGAAGAGAATTTCAAAAAAGTAAAATGACCTTAAAATATAAAGGAAAAATAATGGTCTGGAAGGCTCCGCCGCAGCCCTGCTGTTTGCACTCTGGTGGCCTTGGGCCAGGGGCTGTGGCCTCTGCAGCGCAACTTCCTTCCCTCTACAGAGGGACGTGACTGTGTTCGTCCACAGGGCTGTGGCGAGGCCATGCCTCTGCGCTGGGAAACTGTTGTTTCATCCTCCAAGTCTTACTGTCCCAGCTCTTCCTGATCACTGAGTCCAGGAGCATCAGGGTTTTAGGAAATGGGACATAGCCAACAGAAGAATAATATACTTTCTCAGCTTGAACTGTCAAAGCAAATATTTGCTAGACTGCTCAGGAATTCAATAGCTTTGAAAGCGAGGCTTTTTCTAAATTTCTTTCATGCATCTTGGTGTTCCTTCCGTAAGTATAGAGGCGCTATGCCTGCCTGATGTGGCTAGGCCATTTGTGTGTTCGACATCCATCTTGCACTACCTAGTGAGTGCCTCCTATGCGCCAGGCCTTGGTGCAGGTACCGAGGTTACACTGGGGAATAGAATAAAGCCTCTGCCAGGCTAGAGCTCTGTGGAGAGAGTCGGACAACAAACCAACATACAGGCAAAGCCTGGCTTGTTGGATGGTAATGTGTGCTGTGGAGCACAGCAAAGCCTGGCGTGAGCAACCGCAGGGCTGGCGGTGATTGGGGATGGCCCTGCTGAGCAGGTGGAATTTGAGGATGCACCTGGAGGAAGTGAGGGAGCAAGTCACGCAGCTACCTGGAGGAAGCAGGTTTAGGGCACAGCGAGCAGAAGGTGTACAACTTTCTGCCCTGAGAAAGGGAAGCTTGAACTGTTCTATTTTTGGCTCAAGGGGTTAGAGGGAGAAGTGAGATTTTTGAGAAAGTGGAAAGTCCCCCAGACATCCACAGGGGATTCCAGGGCCTGGTCCTTGGAGGCTTTAGAAACGCCTGGATTAGCCTGATGGCTTCTCCCGTGGGATTTGTCTATGGAGGCTACCAGCCTCCAGGAAGCACTGCCAGTAGCCTGGCGCCTTTGTCCAACGCCGTGTCTGAAGGATGGTGTAGAAATGGCAGTTGCTGATTGGATCACAGCCCTCCCTGGCCTCCTCAGGTGTGTGCGCCGCCCAGGAGGGGAACGTGAGGGAGAGAGCTGCTGGGCAGGGCTGCAAGACTGAGGGCTCCTGTGCATCCCTCCTGAGGGCAAGGTGGAGACATTCATGCTCCTGAGACATGCAGCTGAGACCATGGAGAATTCAGAGCCCCCCAACCCCTTACCCAGATCTCATTCCCACTGCCAGATCAGCAGATGCCATCTTGGAGAGGCCAGGGAAAAGCAGGTGACATCTGAATGACCAGGACAGTCCAAGTACCTATCTTACAGTTACTGAATCAGACTTATTCGAATCATGCATACACAGCGTAGGGGTGTTTTGTGATACCAAAAAGTGGACTGTCTTGAGGAGAATCACATCAGGAAACTACATTCTCATTACACATTGGAGTGTTGCATATGCAATTTTATGTCACCATATGCATTTAAATTGCTTAATACAAAGCCTCACCTATATAAGGGACTAAAACAAAGGCCAGCTGCTGGTGTATGAGCTGACATATCTAGAGGGGATGAGAGGTCTTTTAGAAAATAACACACAAATGAAAACATGAGAGTTCTTTGAGTTTGAAGGACTGGGGAGTCCTAGAGCAAATATGTGATGAGTAATAAGTTAACAATGACTCTCATAGGACACTACTATCAGAGCCTTTCTGAAAAGGCAATTTAAATGTATCTCTCTGTTATGGATATCCTGTGTTTCCAGTGTGTGCAGTGTGGCCTGCTCACAAAACCGGTGGTCTCTTCTCTCTCGGATCTGTAGCTAGGCTGTACTTTCCAGCTTCTGTTGTAGCTGAGAAGTGCAAGAGAGGTGAAGTGTGACTTTGAGCTTGAGTTCCTGCAGGAGAGATGTGCACCTTTCTGGTCATGAAGACCTTGTGGGCGTACTGGAGTGGAGACAGTCCCTAGGCCAGCCTTGGAAGGCAGGTGCTGAAGACGACAGAGGCTCCATATGCCTGAGGACCAGAATGGGTGGAGGGGACCACTTTGCCCATCTGTTTCCCTTGCCTAGTGCTGTTACTTAGGGAAGAAGCAACTTTGATGGTGTTTGCATTTTTTTGTTGAACTGATATAGTTCTTAGCTTAACCTAACATAAGCAACATTATGTAAAAGTCATTTTACAGAGCATCCCTCAGTTTTTCCCTTGTGGCAATGTCTCTCCTTCATATTTACAAGTTATCTTTACATACAGTATAGAGAATCACTGTAGGTAACTTTGAAAAACAGTATTTTGACCATAGACTCTAAGACAGTAACAACTCTGCTCAAGTATTATATTCTAATTAGTATAAATATGATATTTTAATTTCTCACAGAGGGATGTGTTAGAACTTCTGAAACATGTATTCTAAATTTGAGCAAATAAGTGAATATATTAGATAATGAAAGCCAGGTGTTCATTGTCCAAGAAGGGAGTGATAAACAAGGAAGGGAGGAAGACTAGAATGACCTGTTATGCTGGATTGGAATCAGAGGCATCAGTATGAACACAGGGGTTTATAATATACATGGAGAGAGAAGTAGAGAAATGGATGTGGCTGTGTGTCTGTAGATGTCCCAGTCCTGTCCACTGACATCCCAGCAGCTATGAGCACACCCAGCTTTCATATCTTTTTTTTTTTTTTTTGAGACAGAGTCTCACTGTGTTGCCTGGGCTAGAGTGAGTGCCGTGGCATCATCTTAGCTCACAGCAACCTCAAACTCCTGGGCTCAAGCAATCCTCCTGCCTCAGCCCCCTGAGTAGCTGGGACTACAGGCATGCGCCACCATGCCCGGCTAATTTTTTCTATATATTTTTAGTTGTCCAATTAATTTGTTTCTATTTTTAGTAGAGACGGGGTCTCGCTCTTG
>CAUYSK010024740.1:0-35489 GCA_963575035.1 Avahi laniger | reverse complement strand
GACGATGAGCAGGTTCCCCAGCACCGTGGTCAGGTACATGCCCAGGAACAGGAGGAAGAACACGCCCCGCCGCTGTGGCGGGATGGGGAGCCCCAGGAGGAGGAACTCGGACACGCTGCTCTGGTTCTCAGGCCTCATGCTGTGCTTACCTCTGTCAGGAGTTGGGGAAAGTGGGAAATGCCAGTGAGCATGGCCATAACATTACAGAAATGTCTTTTCAGTAAAAATTTTTTAATTTTGGCTACACTTCTGTTTATTTTTCACACTGTGTGCACGAAACACAAGTCTGTTCAATTTTAGTGCCAATGTTACATCAGATCCTCAAATTAACCAAATTTCTTTCCAAAGAAACAAAAGGACTTTAATTCTTTATCCAACACATATTTATTTAACAACAGCTTTGTCCCAGGTACAACACTAACTACTGAGTACGTGAGTACAAACAAGAAATGCAAAGTCTCTGCATCTGAGGAATTTATATTTTTATATCAAGCCAAATTCGAACCTCAGTCATTCACTGTGATGATTGAAACATGAAATGAGTATCGGTTATTTCCTTTTTTTAAGCTGCTGGATATTATTTATTTACTTTATTTCCTGCAGCATACCCTAGCTTCTCTCAGCTAGACACAGAAAGAAAACACTGCATCATCTCACTTATATGTGAAATCTAGAAAAAAACAAAAAAAAAGCGAATATGTAGCACCAGAGAGTGAAAGGGGGCTATCAGTTATTTCCTTTAGCAGGAAGGTGAAACTCCCTAAGTTGTAACAGAATTGCTAAAATTTTGTCACAAGCTTACAGTGTCATTCGTTGGGTTCTACTGTTCTGAGTGATCTACGATTCCCTGTCACCAAAAGTGTCCTATCCAGGTTTGCAAACTGACATTAACAATAGTGGTAGGCACTATTCCAAGTGTTTTACACGCACTTTCTAATTAAATCCTCAACATAGACCTATTATTTTACCTGTTTTAACAATGGGAAAATGAAAGCATGCAGTATTTAAATGTGCAATTAAGTACAACAGTCAGAATCACAATATATGTCTGCATGACCAGAATCCACACTCCTAGCTACTCTGGATAGAAATCACACTCCTCATTCATCAGAATATCCAAAGAGGTGACATTATGTCCACTGCTTTGGTCCAAAATGCCCTTAGCTCCCTACTTAAAAAATGTTGCCACTCACATTTCTACATCGTACACTTTACAAAAGACTTTCATACCTTTTGCTTTCCTCAAAGCAATAAATATATATTTAGAGCCTGTCAGGTACACAAGACAAATATTATGGCCTTCATTTCATAGATGTGAAAACACTCAGGCCAAAGAGACAAATGGCCAACACAAAGTCACTCAGCTGTATGACAGGGGATTCCAGATTCAATATTCCTTCAGCTGAGAGGTTGGGGCAGAGGTTAGGGTTACCAAATACACACCCCGACGAGGGAGTAAAGACTGTCCTTCTCACTCAAGTGTAGGACCGTGACAGCAAGTCCTCCTTAGGGACTGTGCGCTTGCTCGGGGCACAAGTTATCTAGGTTTGCGGCCACCAAGGAGGACAGTGACGGGACCCTTATGCTGGGGCCCAGCTGCCCACTGTCTGCTGTGTCAGTGCTCACCAGGAAACCAGAAGAAAAGCAGAGGGAAGCCAGGACCAGCCAGGAACCGTGACTCCAGGAGGATCTTGTGTAGAAGAGCTGGGCCCATGAGCAAGGAAAAGGAAGTCAGGCCGTGACCCTGAGGGCTGAGAGGGAGCCTGGGATGGGCCAGTTTTCTCTGACTTCCACCTGTGCTTCCACAGACAATGGTGAAATAGAAACTTTCATGACACAAATACTGGATTTTGAGAAAGATGGCAAAAATATTTCCTTTTTACTGAGCACCAATTATGTGTCAGGCCTGGTGCTGAGTGATTTGCAAGCATTGGCTCATTCATTCCTCAAAATGCCACTATAAAATAGAAATAGTTGCCTTCCTTTAAAGTAAAGAGTCTAGATCTCAGAGAGCTGAAGTCATTTCTCAGGTCACAAAAATGTACATGGCCAAACTGAGGGTCCCAGTGTTACTCACTACAGACACTGAGCTCTTATCTATTAGGTAAGAACTGCCCAGTGGTGCAAACGAACACCAACCTGCCTGCCCAATGCAGAAATGTAGACACTGCTGAAAGACAGTTAAGGAAACATTTTAGTTCAGAGAGGCCAACCAGAAGCCCCTAAAACACATACAAGAAACACTCATGCACACATACCACCACGCACACATGCGCATACTTAAATTGCTGATTTGTGATTTCTTACCACAGTAACTGTGTGATTCAGTTACCCACAGAATCATAAAAACAAAATTCACAAATAATACACAAGATTTGATATACAACAGCACAAATAACCCATACAACCACACACAAACACTTGTACAGTCTCAACACAAACAACACAACCAGCAACACATAAAAATCACGTATCAGATGTATCTATTCACACTGTGAATATAGACTCATGCAATGAAACATATATTAAACAACAAAAATACAAGAGTGAACACATCACACAAAAATCATACAAAAATCATACCAGTTACACACACATGCCTCTTCCCAGTTAGGCAACAAACAACACACACGGTCACACACACACCTTCACTGCAAAACAAGGTTCCAGCCCCCACTGACCTACGCCCAATACAGGTGAAGGTCGTCAGTCAGTGAGTCACTTGGGCCCATTTTCACTCACAGACACCAGCACGTCAACATTATCAACAGATAAAACAGACAGAAAATACACACACACACACACACACACACAAACACCACACTTTCTCAAACACATGCAATTACTCATAAACAAAACGCAAGATCATATATACCTATGTCACTAAGTAGAGATTGCAAGATCTCTTTGCTATTACTGGTCATGAGTAAATTCTAAAAACTTCTGCTCTAGATTGCTGAATTCATCTGTCTCACTTCAGACTCTCCGCTCTCATCTACTTAACTGTGATGTCTGTTCACAGATGAAAATGTGGGAGGTATAGATGCAGAGTGAGGTAAATATTTGAGATTAAAGGGACTGATTAAGAGATCCCAGAACACGAACAAGTCTACTCTTGCTTGAGGTGAGCCTATTTGAAGTTGTGTTTTCTGGGTCCAGAGAGGAAAAGAAGCAGGCTGAAGGTCAATTACATATCAATCACTCTCTCTCGCAGAGAGAGAGAGAGAGAAAGAGAGACACAAAACTCACAAGGAAAAGATACATATATCTACATCACACAAGCAAAGAAATACCACACAGAACACATATGGAATATATGTGGAATACATATGCAGACCTCTAGACACAGAGACACACCTTGCCCATCTAGAATTCCCAGCTCATTCTGACCTCGCCAGTCATGGGTGAACTCAGGCACCTGCTGATTGAAAGTTTTCTGTGTCCTCAGTTTCTGCTGGGGATACTAGGAACAAAAAAGTAACAGGTGAGCCTCTGTGAACCCAGGATCTCCTAAGCTTTCTGGGTCTGTCCTTGAGCTTCGGAGCAATAGGCAGGAGGATACCATTTTATACATCACAGAGAGGACTCAGGAAAAGTCCCTAAGCTCCTGGTTAAAGAAAGAATCGAAGTTGACTAATTACTTCCAATTCCTACCAGACCTTGGGGAGGAGCCTGTGCAGGAGGGCCTCAGGAAGGACAGAGCTGCTGGGGTCACCTGAGAGTGTGTCTCAGATATGAGGAACACCCTGGACTCCTCTCTACCTGCTCGTATCTCTAGCTGGGAAGCACGAGTGGCTGTCATGCTCCAGCACTGATACAGCCAAGGCAGAGTCAGCCTTTCCCAGCAGCACATTACGCTCCAGGTGTAGAAAGTCTGGCTTCTGCAAACCCCCACACCTCTTATACGTGCTACCATGAGGGCACAGATTCAGCTTGAACTTCACATCCTGCAGGTCTCTTCTCTCCCCCAGCAGAGACTACAGGGAATGAAGAAGTGACTTTTCCAATAGATTATAAAGTGGGGAGGTGGAGCCTTTGGGCTCAGGACCCAGAGAGAACTGGGTCTGGGCTATGTTAGTCATTAATTTTTGACTGTGAGCAAGCAAAGTAACCTCTTGGTCTTATTTCATCGGCTGTAAAATGCAGATAATAATTATTATCATCATGAAGATTAAATGATTATAAGATTAAATGATATAATGCATACTAAGCACATAATTAATGCACAATAAGTATTACCTCCTCCTATCATTATCTTTTTAAATTTCAAAAGAAAGATAATTATTTCTAAAATCATTGATATTAATATAGGATTGATATTGAATGAATAAATGAATAATTAATTAATTCTTCAAAATTTAATAAGGACCTCTTCCTCTCTAAGAAAGACTTATCCTGTCCCCGCCAACAGTACAACAAAATTATTTTCTTACTTCCTCTCCCCACCACTCAGAGCCTAGCACAGGTTTAGACACAGAGTAGGGGCTCATTAGATGTCAGATTCTGGAGTCCAGCCCCTTTTATCCAAGCAGAAAGACCACTGAAGTCATTCCCAGGCCAATGCCTAGCCCACAGGTGCTTTTATTTCTGCATCTTTTAACACCTGGATTAGGAAAAACACAAGTTAATAGGGGCTAATGAACTTCCTTAGTGTGAGGCTCTGCATTACTTTATATACATAGAACCATACCAATTCACTAAAGATAAATTAGTCAAATGACCGGTTCTACAAGTGGCCATGCAACGAAGTTATAAAGTACGTAAGAAATTAACTGGGAAATAAAAATCATAATTTTCTATCTATTGTTAAACGTAAAAAATTTAGTGAATTTCATACTTGAAGGTTTAGCAAAACTATCCTAATATATTGTAAATACAGAAAAAAGATTTGAAAAAGAATTCAGATAAAATTCATCGTAAAACTGAAAACTAAAAACTGAAACATTTATAATTGATCATAAAATACAATTTTCACTAAAATAATGCATTTATAAGAAGTCTAAAGCATTTCATGACTCCTAGCTTTCAAAAGTTCAAGCACTCCTTAAAACGTTACCATAAAGGTTAATAGAATGTGGTTTTTTAAGTTTTTTAAAATATTCAAAATGACTAAAACCTGAATATCTAATATTTCTATAAATTTATTGAATTGTTAAAAGCAAATTACTTTTGTAAATCAGAATTTGGTGGCAGTTCAAGAGAGTGACACCAGCAAGATGGTGGTGTAGGAGGTCTAGCCCTCAAATCCCCACAGAAACACTGATTTTAACAACCATCCATAGATTAGAATACCTCTGTGGGAGCCATAGATGAGAATACCTCTGTGGGAGCCTAGCTGAGAAGTTCCAGCACCCCAGAGGAGAAAAAAAATTAAAGAATATGTGCACCAAAGAGAGAAAGAAGAAAAGTTTCAACTTACCCATGTCACCCCTCCACCAAGATAGCACAGCTCAGTACCAAGAGAGACCCTCTTGGCTTGTGATTTCTCTCACAGGGGAAAGTGATAGAAAAGTGAGCTCCTGGATTATCTAGCCTTGTGGGATGCTGCCCAAGAGCCCCACTTCTCTCTCACCCCACCTGGAACATGGAGAGGATAAATATGGTGAATGGTCATGGGACAGGTGAAAGCAAGGGAAGGGAGCAGGACCTCATAAAAACTAACACGCAGATCTCACTAGCTGGCTCGTGGACTCTGCCAAGAGCCCCACTCACAAACCCCACAGGACTACTCACCTAAAGACCCCTCCCCAACTGGCTGGCAAGCACCCCCAGCACTCCATGCCCCTCCCCCCATAGCTGGTGCTCCACATTCCCTCACAAATTGCAAGTACCCTTCCCTCAAAGACAGAACACAAACAGCAGCAGCTGGTTCAGCTCTGCTAGACTGGGAGAAGACACACAACCTTGAACACTTCAGGACACTACTTTAAGGAAAATAAATATGAGGCTCTCAGGACCTGAACTGTCTTTGTGAGAGAGAGACAAGGCATACAATCCTAAGACATCCACCCCAAAAGAGAACAGAGCAGTGTAGTGGGAACATGCATAGAAAAGTTTTGAGAGATATGCAGATCTCTCTAGACAGGCTGACTAACAATTCTACAAGTGGCCAAGTGTTTTTTCTCCTAAAAACAGTAAAAGGTGGAGAAGCTGACTGTGTCTTCAGCTGAAAACACAGCAACACAGTCTTCAAGAAACATGAAAAAATCAATAAAATATGACACCACCAAAGGAACAAAATAAAGCTCCATTAGTTGACACCAAAGAAATGAAGATCCAAAATTTGCCTTACGACAAATTCTTAAAGAAGCTCAGTGAGTTACAGAAGAACAAAGACAGACAATTAAATAAAAATCAGGAAAATAATGCATTAATAAAATTAGAAGTTCAACGAAGCGATAGAGATCATAAAAATGAACCAAATAAAAATTCTGGAGCAAAAGAATACAACGACTAAACTGAAAAATTACATAGAGAGTTTCAACAACAGACTCAATCAAGCAAAAGAAACAATCAGAAAACTTGAAGACGGATAATTTGCAATCATACGTTAAGGAGAACAAAAAGAAAAAAGAATGAAAAAGAGTGAAGAAAGTTTATGGGACTTATGGGACACCATTAAGTGAAACAATTTATGCATTTCGGGAGTCTTAGAAGGAGTAGAGAAAGAGTTGGGCAGAAAGAGTATTTAAAGAAATAATGACACTTCATAAAAGCCATTCTCACTGGAGTTAAGTGATACCTCATCGTGGTTTTGACTTGCATTTCCTTGATTAGAGATGTGGGAGGGGCAAGGAGGGAATGGGTAAATTCACACCTAGTGGGTGTGGTGCACACTTTCTGGGGGATGGGCATGTTTGTAGCTCTGACTCAGGCAGTGCAAAAGCAATATATGTAACCAAAGTGTTTGTACTCCCATAATATTATGAAATGAAATTTTTTTAAAAAAGAAATAATGATAGATTGCACCAAGTGACATCAGCAATATGGCCAATTAGAGTCACGGTGTTCATCCTCCTCACAGAAAGGGACCAAAATAATGAATAAACAACTGTATTTCAATTGGAGTGACCTAGGACGTAAGCTGTAGAGCACCAACGGAGCAGCAAAATTCCTGTGGAGCACAGAAGCCCAGTATAATACCATAGGGAGCGGAGTAAAGCACTCTGCCTCTTTCACACTATCTCCCCCCACCAGGATCAGCATAAAGTCAGAGGATACTTTTTCTTGCAGGCAGAAGGTAAGCTAGAGACCCTCAGTGGTCCCCATAGCTACCAAAGATGCCAGCAGTCTCTGCTACAGCAGAGTCCACCAGTTCTCACAGGTCTCAAAATCAGTTTGGAGAGTTGCCAGGAGTTTGGGCAGCGGCATTGCCTCAGATTAGGGGCCACAATTGAGTACCTCCACCCCTAAGACCTAAGCTATGATGGCATGGGGCCATCTTGAAACTGGATCCACTGCTAGAATGTATTTGGCTCTAGGAGTCATTAGCCACTGACCTTCTCCATCCCAGAGGCCCCACAATCATTCCACTCATTCACATGAGTGCCTGCAACTCCGTGACACCAGCTGCCCAGAATCTGGGCAGCAAACTTCCAGCAAAATGACCAAGAACCCAGAATTTGAATTCATGCTGTGCCCCACCCAGGGAATGAGCTGACATGCACAATGGAGCAGCCGGCGAGCTCATGCATGCACTCACACTGCACAGCCAGTTAGCACACAAAGCCATGCACACCCACACCCAGCCCAAGAGCCAGTCTGCTAGCATCCCATCCCACCCAGAGAGCATACTTCACAGCCTGCTGGTCCACCACACCCACACGTTCCCAGCTTGACAATGAGGAAAAGGATATTTATAAAATGCCTGAAAAGGATATCAAAATAATAATCTTAAGGAAATACAGAGAGATACAAAAAAATAAAAACAAACAATTCAATGAAATCAGGAAAATAATTCATGATCAGAATGAAAAATTCAAAAAAGAGATGGATACCAAAAAAGGATCAGACAGAAATCTTGGAGGTGAAGAATTTAGTAAATAAAATAAGAAACTGGGAGCTTCAGCAACAGACTATATCAAACAGAAGAAAGAATTTTTGAACATGAAGACAGATCTTCTGAAATAACTCAGTCAGAAGAAAAAATAATAATAATAAAAAAATGATGAAACCATATGGGACTTATGGGACACCATTAAGTGAATAAATATTCATATTGTAATGTGTTGGAAGGAGAAAAGATGGAACATGGCACAAAAAAACCTATTGAACAAAATAATAACTTAAAACTTTCCAAGTCTTCGGAAAGATATGGACATCTAGATCCAGCAAGCTCAAAGGTCCTCAATTAGATTCAACCCTAAAAGATCCTCTTCAAGGCACATTATAAGTAAACTGTTAAAAATCTAAGAAAAGATTAACTGAGCCAGCCAACTGAGCAGAAGAACCAGCAAGCCAACCTAAAGAATTATGAACTAAACAAAGTAATCTTTTAATTTTCTTTTAATTTTTATTAATACATAATAATTATACATATGTATGGGGTATATATGATATTTTGATACTTCATACAATGTGTAATGATCAAATCAGGGTATTTAGGATATCTGTCACCTCAAACATTTATCATTTCATTGGAAACTAGCTGAAAAAAATTGAGAAAGAAATCCCATTAAAAACAGTTTAAAAAAATTATAAAATGCCTAGGAATAAATTTAATCAAGGAAGTGAAAGATCTCTACAAGAAAAAACTATAAAAGACTGATGAAAAAAATTGAAAAGAACACAAACAAATGGAAAGACATCCCATGCTGACAGACTGGAAGAATTAATATTGTTAAATTGACCATACACCCAAAGCAATCTACAGATTCAATGCAATCCCTATCAAAATACCATTAAGTGAAAAGTGAAAAGTATCCACAAAGACAAAGACACAGAATATCTAAAGAACCCTTACAAATCAATAAGCAAAGACACAGAACTCAATTTTTAAAAGTAGGCAAAAAACTTGAGACATTTTACAAAAGAAGAAATTCAAATGGCCAATATGCATGTGAAAAGGCACTCAACATCATTGCTTAGTAGGGAAATGTAAATTAAGGTCACAATGTGATACCACTGCACACATAATGGAATGGGTACACAACTAAAAAGACAATATGAAATGTTAGTAGGGTTCGAAGCAACTGAAACTCTCATATATTGATGATGGGAATGTAAAATTACCTAATTACTTTGGAAAACAGTTTGACAATTTCTAATAAAATTAAACATACAACCACCCTGTGTATACAAAAAAAAGACTTGTGCAAAAATATGTGTAGTAACTTCAGTCATAATAAGCAAGGTGAAAACAACCCAAATGTCCATCAAGGAAACAGATAAACAAATCATCAATTTAAAAAAAAAAAAAAGCTGTACACTTAAGATATAAGTCATTTTACTGCATGTAAATTAAACTACAATTTTAAAAGAAGCTGAATGACCTGGAGCTGATGAGGAAAGGCTGTGGGGACTATTTGGCCCTAGTGCACAATGCAGATTAATACCAGGCTAGCGTGTGCCTCATCTGAGTGTAAGAGCTCATTTTGGAAATTCGAGGGGCGCAAAGGTGGGAATGAGAGGGCCAGGAGGCCAGGAATAATGGTAGCACCTTAAAAAAATTATCTTGCCCTCATAAAAATGTCTCTTTGTCTTATGAGTCCAATTGTCTTGAGTTCAGATAACACTTCCATGTCCTGACAGGAGATATTGCTACTCAGAATTCTATTTAAATTCCTCTAAATTTGACTGCGCGTATTCCTAAAAGAAGAATAGGCTGGATAGTGACTTCACCGCATGAGGCCCAACTGAGACTGACCGTAGGTGACACTTCACTCCCCTAAGTAAAGAGAGTCCCATCAGCCTTTGCCTTTTTAACCCTATGCCTTCCTTCTGGAAATGGACCCAAGAAGCAATTCTAGAAAGCCCAATCCTGCCACATGCCTGTAGAGGGCAATATAGCTGAACCAGAGATGTTCACCCAGAGAAGCCCAGGCAGGGTTAATAAATGGAAAAAGTGGAGGAACTGTGGCTGATGAAAAGAGATCACACAGTGGAGAATCCCATATGTGGTGCTGAGTCATGGCCAATACAGGCAGATGTCCCAGGATTCACTTTCCCTGACGGAGGAAGGGAACAAAAGCCAAACTACAACAATTACCTGAGACTTTATGTATGAGATTTGGAGAGAAGACATCAGAGTTCCTTTATGACCCGCCTAAATACTAGTTGGTTGGGATTATGTTAAAAAATAATGTTTTGATCACATTTTGTTGTTTCGGTTGTCATGCTGATTCTCTGTAGCGCTAAGAGGATTCCTGTCTTTCAGCCTCACTAGACATGTTGTTACTGTCAGCTCACAGCTGCTACGTTATTGCCACAAACCAGGGTGACACCACATTGTTAAAACAAATACCTGGGTATGAGGGAGACACGTTGCTGTTGTTTACCTAGGACTTTGCCCTTTTGACTACAGCAGATATCAATATGTTTGTAAAATGATACAGCAGGCATTCGAAAAATCACAATAATGCCGAAAAGGAGAGTATTGACATGACATGGTTATTACCTATCAATGATGATTTCACCCCGGAACTTCCAAAAGCAATGATTATGGGAAGCCTTTGGGATTCTTGAAGGGTACCTGGGAATTGAGCATGTTCACCCTGCAATCTCTTGAGGAACACAGTACTTTTTGGTGCTCGTGGTTTACTCGAATTGGGCTTGTGCCACAAATACTCATGGCAGACACACTTGTGATCACATGCCCAACATATGCTATTGCATCTGGAACTGGGACAACTCTCGTAACTTCCCAGTGGATAAATCATATAAAACTTCATTCTGACTCCATACCAAAAATCCGGCACTAAGGACACATCAACATCCCTTAAACCCAAAGAACATAGAACGCTAATCTTCCTTCATCACTTGTCTCTGGACTAGCGCGTGTGCGCAGGTGCACATGTTCACACACACACACACACACACACACACACACCCCACAAACCACACCTTTCCTCTACCTGAAAACTGCTGCTCCCCCCATACTGAGCTATCCCACACCAAAAAGCAAAAGAGCATTTCACTTCCGTAGACATCCTCATCTTCCGAAATACTCACCACTGTCCCTACACCCTAGTCGCCCACAAATGGGGAGCTGAGTCACACCTCCGAGACGTGACCGTGACGCCTGGGAGGCTCTGGGAATATTCTCAACACCAGGGAAGAGGCACTGGCATGTCCTGTCCCCTGGGGTTGTGCTTCATTTTCTAACTTGGAGAAGGCACAGAGCGAGGTCCCTGAGGGACCATCAGGCGGAGATAACAGCCTGTCCCCTCAGAGCACAAAAGGCCCCCAGGAGGCCTAGCAAAGGGGGTTAAGGCGCCGTGGCGGGGAGAGGTCTCCAGACCACATAGCTGGCACTCAGCAGCTCTGGGTGACTCTGCCTTCCGAAATCGGGAGTCAGGAAGGTGCCGGGGCCAGAGGTGGGGAATGAGGACTCTGAAGCCGTGTCAGGAAAACCTGTGACCCCCGTCAACATCTCCTCCCCTCCTCGTTCCCCTATAGGCAGTCGGTGAGGGGGCTGCCAGGGGGCTGCAGCCTTTGGCTGAAGTGTAGATTGTGAATAAATTGGCAGACATGGCACAGAAAGGGCCTCTGCCCCTGGAGAGACTACAGTGGAGAGAAGACATCTGGCTGGAGGAGGCACCATGACTAAACTGTCACCGCGCACAGCCTCATCTGTCAGGTGCGCCCTCCTCACTGCCTGCCGCGGAGAACAGTGGCGTCCTGAGGTCTGTGAATCAAACCTTGGCAAAAATCATTCTGAGTGTTTTTACAAGACATCATTAAATCAGGAAAGGGTTATCCGTGTGTTATTGTCCAAATGAACCCAACAAAATCAAGTATTTTCCATGTATACAAAAAGGAGTGGGTGGTCACTATGACTAAGCTTCCGGTTTTCGTGTGTTTGGTTAACCTAAGTGCAGACGAGGCAAGCTTCCAACATTTAACCACGATGGGTTACTTCACTAAAATGTTTTTCTCTGCCTCATAGTATAAATCGCTAATGTTTGGGGTACTGACCACCTGCCAGGCATTGTGCTTTTACCTGCTTTTGTTCATTGAGTCCTCCCAACAATTCTGAGATAGTTGCTCCCATTATCCCCACTTTACAGACAGAGAAATCATGTCACAGGGAGGTTGGGTAACTTGCCCTATGCCCCTTGCCCGATGAGACACAGGATCACATCCCTAGAAGTGGACCAGAGCCCATTCTTTTAGCCTCCATGCACATGACCTCTTTTCATGGAGAAGCCAAGAGGCCCAGATTCCATTCTTGACTTTGTAAATAAAATGCCTCAATGTCATGATTGATCATTCAGGTCTTGCCCCCCATCGGGCCTCAATTTCTCCTTTCTTTGCAATGAGGGAATTGGACTCCATGATCTCTAAGAGTTTCTCCAGCTCACAGCCCCTAGGAGTCTGTTTCAAAGTTGGAGCAATAAGAAACAGAGGCACCTTCCAGAAGATGTGGCTCCCGCCATGCCTGTCTGGTCTCTGCCCTCACGTAGTTACGTGGAATGCTGCTCCTTAGACAGCAGCTTGAGGTCCGTCGCATTTCATCCTTATATCTGTTCAGAATCCTGAATGACCGTCCAGGCATTCTTTCATTCTGAAAATATTTATCAAGGGACCATTGTGTTCCAGGCACTGTGCCAGGTGGGGTGGGGTAACAGGGAACCAGATGCAGTCCTTACGCTTGCGCAGCCCACAGTCTAGTGGAGAAGACGGTGTCATGAGCACTAAGACTAGTTCCGTATTGTGTGCAAGAGGGGCACGGATCCAGACCTGGAGGAGGAACATCAGGGCAGGCTTCTGAAAGGATGTGACATCCAATCTGAGCCTGAAGGGTGAGGACTCGTCACCAGGGCTAGCAGACAGGAGGATGGGCATCCTCAGGTAGATGGAATGGTGCGTCCCTAAGGCAAGAAGAAGGAAGGGGTGTTTTACCATAGGAGCACGGAATGCAAGTGGATAGGGAGGAAGGCAGGAGATGAGGCAGCAGAGCCCAGTGCGGGAAGCTAAGTGAGCTGCGGAAGGACCTGGGCCTCCCGTCTGCAGGTAGCGGGAGGCTCAGGCAGCACAAAAGTAGCTGTGCTGGCTGGATTGTGTTTGGCTGAATCGTGTCCCCCCAAAAGACATGTCGGATTCCTAACCCCTAATTCCTCAGAATGTGGCCTTATCTTTTATTTGGAGACGGGGCCCTCACAGAGGGAATCAAGTTAAATGAGTCAGTAGGGTGGGGCCTAACCCAACACGACTGGCGTCCTTATAAAAAGAGGAAATTTGGCGGTAGAAACAGAAACACGCATGCATGAGGGAAGACGATGAGAAGAGATGCAGGGAGAAGACGGTTATCTGCAAGCCAAGGACAGAGGTCAGAACAGATCCCTCTTGCACAGCCCTCAGCAGGAACCAATCCCGACGACACCTCAGTTTCAGACTTCCAGCCTCCAGAACTGTGAGACAACAGATTTCTGTTGTTCACACCATTCAGTTGTAGTACTTCCTTGAGGCGGCCCTATCAAATTCGTACAATGACTTATTCCGTTTGCATTTTGTAAAAATTGATCTGCCTACGGTGTAGAGAACGGGTTGAAAGGGGACAGTCTTGTCTGCCAGGAGACCGGTTTGGAGGCAGGAGATGACAAAGGTCTCTGTGAGGGCAGGAACAGCCGAGACCGAGAGACTGACAGACTAGGAGACCTCCTAGAGGCTGAGTCTCCAGGCCGCAGTCACAGGCTGAGTATGGGACATGAGAGAAAGTGAGGACTCGAGGGCTGTGTCCAGTCCATGTTGGTAGCTCAGGTAAACATGTGACCAGAGCGAAGTCTAGCCAACCACCTCATCAGGAATCTCAGGCCCAAATCCTGTGCAAATAGGTAAATGAAGGATACATTGCATAGCCACCACCTTCAGCCTAACACCCAGTTCTGGCTTTTACCTTGACGTGCCCCCAGCTTCAATGCCAGACATAGCTTCATTTCTCCAACAAATATTCACTGACCACCCACACTGTGCCAGAGACTGTACCGAGCTTTGGGAACATAATGGTGAGATGAAGGAAACAGGGTCCTTGTGTATTACGAAGATAGATATTAATCGCATTAATAAATGAATAATTACAGGCTGTGATAAGAGCTAGAGAGCATATAGCAGGTGACTTGATCCAGAAAAGTGATGGCTGAGCTGTATCCAAAGGACAATAGACAAGTGGGGAAGCACCTGGGACAAGGATGTCATGAGCCAAGGTGGGAGGGGACCCGGCACAGATGAGGGACGGGATAAAGTCCCTAGGGAAAGTAGGCATGGGATGAAGCTGGAGGGGCTAGTGAGCATTTTTCCTAGGGACTGGGAAGCCACCAAAGGGATATGGAATTCCACAGTAGGGACTCAACAAGTATGCATTAAATGAAGAAGGACTTTGTACTGGGTTGAGTCGTTTCCCCCCAAAATTCATGCCCACCCCGAACCTCTGAAGGTGACCTTATTTGGAAATAGGGTCTTTGTAGATGTGATCAAGTTAAGATGAGGTCATACCAGATTAAAGTGGGCCCTAAACCAGTGGCCAGTGTCCTTATAAAAAAAGGAGAAATTTGGACACAGAGAGGAGAATGCCACGTGAAGGCACAGAACCCTACACGGGGGAAGGCACCTGTGTGCGGGGCAGAAGCAGAGGTTGAAGTGAGGCATCCACCAGCCAAGGAACACCAAGGACTGCCCACGGCCACCAGAAGCCAGGAGAGAGGCAGGGAACAAGTTCTCCCTCAGAGCCTCCCGAAGGAACCAACCCAGCTGACACCCTGATTTTGGACTTCCAGCCTCCAGAATTGTGAGAGAATAAACTTCTATGATTTTACACTACTCAGGGTTATGGTGCTTAGTGACAGCAGCCCTAGAAAACTAGTACAGACTTTAGCCTAGAAAGTTAAATGATCGAATATTGGTTGATAAAAGATCACTGTAGCTGCAGTGCAGAGGATGGGTGGGGACAAGGTGTCAAGACGGGATATGGAAACACCAAATACGTCGCCGGGACGATACCGCAGTAATCTAGGTGGGAAACCACGGCCTTCACCGGAGTGCCAGTGGGAGAGATGAAAAGAGTTACGAGACTCGAGACATTTAGGAGCTAAAATCGTGGGAATCCTTGAACAAACAAAGCCCATGGTGATGGATAACAGATAGAATGGGAGAAAATGGAAAATAATTATTCCAATTCCAGCAACACCTGGCCCCCGCATGCTTCTAACCCTAGCCCCCTGCATTCGCACGGCCAAAAGTCCTTTCCATTTCCCTCTGCGTTTGGCCTCAGTCAGCCCCTGCTGCTGTTAATGGTTTCTTCTGTATCAGACATTTGTCAGTTCCTCTGACATATATCATGTTTGTGGCTTACACACTGCTTTTACATACATGTTCTTTGCACGAGAACATTAGAAGCAGGTTTTATTTTATCTTATGTATGAGAAAAGAAAAAAATCTAAGTGGAGATTTTGCCAAAGCTATTGTGAGTAGATGGTGGAGCTAGGATTCGAACCCACACCTTCTGTCTCTACACCCCGGGTACTTTCCTCTGCCCTCACACAGAACAACACAGTAGCAGTCCACATGCAGTTCCAGAAAGGTCCTGTCTCTAGCAACTGCAGTAAGGGGCTACATCGCAACCTGGATTTCGAAAGCTTGCCAGTCACTGGAATAAAGCTATTCCAGTAGAAAACTTCCATATTGAAAAAAGCACCCTGCGCATTTGTTTCTGGCATAAATTTCTGAGGCTTTACTGAACTGTAAGGAGATGTTGTTTTATGTTTAAGACCCATCCTGGTTAGGATCCAGGCTCTGACCCTTCCAGGCTGCATGATCTTGAGAAAAGCACTTAACGACTTTAACCTTGGTTTTCTGATCTGTTAAAAGCAAATACTCTGGAGAATTAGCTTGCAGGGTTGCTTTGAGTAATACACATAAAATACTTAGAGCTCGGTGTCTGACACATAGGAAGGATTCAATATGCCTTAGACATGACTGTTCTTATTTGCCTTCATTGCATACTCATTTTCAAATCATGCAAAGCACAAGTATTTCTCTTACAGAGTCTCACAAACTTGAGTGAAGAGTGGTCAAATAATAAAAAATACAAGGGCTGCAAGATTTTGCAAAGAAATGCAAAATAGTTGCTTTCAGGAACACCTGACAGGGAAGGGGATTTGGGCAGGAAGTAAAGGAAAGGATATAGCAAGATAAGAGGAGGAGGAGGGGGAGGTGGGAGGTATTTACTATCCCCACATTGTAGATAAGGACAGCGAGAATCAGAGGTCAGGTAACCAGCCCAAGGCCACTCCGCCAGAAAGCGAAGGAGCTGACTTTAAAATACACGCTCTTAGCAAAAACAGTACTCCGTGCTATGCTGCTTTCCAGTGTGTCCATCTCTACATCTGTAGCATTTTATTGCACTTTTATTTAAAAGTTGACCTTTCCCACTAGTCGGCACCATCCTTAAGAAAAGGAACTGGAAATTACTCACTGTTGTAATCCCCATGTTGAGTTCTCAGTGAGTAGTTGATATTACACAACAGCATTGAATAACTGTGAGCGCGTGACATCCCCAATGTCTAGGAATACTGTAACAGAGAGGTTCATATACCAGACAGCTTCTTACAGGGTTTGAGTGGAAATGTTGGCTCCAAAAGGGTGACCGTAAACACCGTGGGCTCATGTCACCATTACTTACCTGATTCACTTAGTTGTTTGGGTTTTTTGTTTATCCGTTTCATTTTATTTGCAAGGATAGCAGAGAGGTGAGCCACCATCTGACATATCTGGATGATATCGATGAGGAACTAGAGGAGTGTGCATCCCTGGGGTCCTCCTGGGCTTCTTTCCAGGGGGAAATCCACTCTCTGATGTCCCTGCATTTAGGTTAAACTTATTTATTGTTCAACTTATTTTTGTGGACTGTGGAAGGGAAGACAGAATAATGGACCATTCATAGGAATCCTAGGAGAGAGAAGAATAAATTGAAACTTGTTAAACTGAAAATTCTAGGATTTTCTATCTTTATTGGTGTGCACAGGATCATGAAAGGGGTCAACCAAACTGGCAGTGTCTCTGAGTTCATCCTCCTGGGACCGTCCTCCCGGCCCGAGGACCAGAAGCCGCTCTTTGCCCTGTTCCTCGTCATGTACGTGGCCACCGTGGTGGGGAACTTGCTCATCATCCTGGCCATCCGCTCTGACTCTCAGCTGCAAACACCCTTGTATTTCTTCCTCAGCGTCTTGTCCTTCGTTGATGTTTGCTACACAACCACCATCGTTCCCAAGATGCTGGCGAACTTTCTGTCGAGGAAGAAGTCCATCTCCTATGCTGAGTGTATGGCTCAGATGTATTTCTTCTTGGCTTTTGCCAACACAGAAAGTTACCTCCTGGCAGCCATGGCCCTCGACCGCTATGTGGCCATCTGTGACCCCTTCCACTATGTCACCACCGTGAGCCTCCGCCGCTGCGTCCTGCTGCATCTCTCACCTGCACTCTCTCCTACTAGTTCTTCTGATAACTCGACTTCTCTTCTGTGACTCCGATGTTATCCACCACTTCCTCTGTGACATCAACCCTCTACTGAAATTGTCCTGCTCCTCCACCTTTGTCAATGAAATCGTAATTAACACAGAAGGACTGATAACCTTGGTGACCCCCTTCATATGCATTGTCATCTCCTACATACGAATCCTCCTTGCTGTTCTTCAAATCCCTTCCGCCGCTGGGAAGCGTAAAGCCTTCTCCACCTGTGGCTCCCACCTCACCATGGTGACCCTCTTTTACGGCAGTATAATCTAGTTTATTTTCGGCCCCTGTCCTGCTACACCGTCAAGGACCGAGTGGCAACAGTCATCTATACAGTTTTGTCCTCCATGCTTAACCCGTTTATCTACAGCCTGAGAAACAAAGACATGAAGCGCGGCCTGCGGAAGCTGATGGGCACGAGGAAGTCCTAGGCAGCATCTTCACGGACAGGCCCAGGAGAGACTCTTCTGTGGGCCTCCCTTCTGCTGGTTCCTGGTGTGTACATCGAGCTGCCAGAGGTTAGCATACCTAATCCCAGTGCTTTATAGGAAATGGTACAGATGACAAGATTAGAGTGTTGTACCCAGGCTTATACATTTGGACCCATCAATCAAGGCAGCCTTACCCAGTCCCCTGATTGACCCGGGGTCTTTGTTCCCAATCCTAATTCCCCGTCCCATTCTCTTGTCCTATTCAGTCCTTCCAAGAGCAGCTGAAAACTAATATTTTTCATTAATTTTTCTTGATCAAATTTCTCCTTGTTCAATAATTCTGAACTCCCAGTATTCTCACATTTTTCAGGAAATAGCTACAACCAGTTACTCACTTAGCGGCAGTTTCCTGCAATCACACAAGGTGGTGGTGTGTATATGTGTGGTGTGGTGTGTGGGGGGGTGTGCATGGAGGTGCACACACATGTTGTTGTCTTCCCTGTAAGATTAGGACCTTCTCAGCAGCAGGGAGTTTCTTGCCCACCAGGAAGAGCATAGATGATATTTCCTCCTGTTTTTGAATCTCTCTTGGCACAGTGTCCTGGGTCCTGAGCCCAGCATATAATCATTGTTGATTCATCTTTAGAATATGTAAAAAGATCCTACACATCAACACAAAAATGGGCAGGAGACTTGAATAGGGACTTCATAGAAAAGAGAATATCCAAATGACCAATGAATATGAAGAGGGGTTCAAGATACCACCAAACATCCACCAGAATTTCTAAAATGAAAGGCAAAAACCGAAAAGTCTACACAAGATTAAGGAGCAATCAATACTTTTCTTCACTACTGGCAGGAGTGCAGATTGGTACCACTTTGGAAAGCTGACAGTATCCACTAATGTGAACACATGCACACTTTATTACCCAGCAATTTCACTCCTAGGAATATACCCAACAGACATGCATATATTCACTAAGGAACATATGTTAGGCTATTTGACTGACTGGGCGCAGTGGCTCACACCTATAATCCCAACACTTTGAGAGGCCAAGGCAGGAGGATTGCTTAAGGCCAGGAGTTTGATGCCAGTCTGGGCAATACAGCAAGACCCCATCTCTAAAAAAAGAATTTAAAAATTAAAAAAAGATTAGATGGATGTCGTGGCACATTCCTGTTGTCCCAGCTACTGGTGAGGCTGAGCCAGGAGGATGGCTTGAGCCCAGGGGTTCGAGGCTGCAGTGAGCTGTGATTGTACCACTGCACTATAGGCAACAGCGTGAGATGCCATCCTTAAAAAAAAAAGAGCGCCAAGGTTTCCTGCTGGTCCCACAGCACTACTTAAGATGTCAGAGGATGTGACTCGTGGGGCCTGTAGCAGCTCACGGAGGATGCTTGCCCTCCTGGGTGCGACAATCCTGGTGCAGGTCGCAGAGACGCCATGGGTGTTGCCCACAGCTGCAGGTGGGAAAAAATCGAAAATCTCAAAATGTAGAGGTCAACATCATAGATGACAACTTTATCCTAAAGTGGAACAGGAACAATGAGTCTGTCAGAAATGTGACATTTTTGGCAGATTATCAGATACCTGGAATGGATAATTGGACAAAATTACCTGGATGTCAATATACTGCTAATATCAAATGCAACTTTTCTTCACTCAAGTTGAATGCTTATGAAGAAATTAAATTGAGTAGAAGAGCAGAAAAAGGAAATAACACTTCTTTGTGGTATGAGCTTGACTCATTGATACCATTTCAAAAAGCTCAAATTGGTCCTCCAGAAGTACATTAGAAGCTGAAGATAAGGCAACAATAATAAACTTCTCTCCTCCGGGGATGAAAGACAGTTATCACGTAGGCGTTGGATAGTTCAAGCTTTACACATAGCCTAGTTATCTGGAAAAACTCTTCAAGTGCAGAAAAAAGAACTGAAACTGTTTATCCCAGAGATAAAATTTATAAACTCTCACCAGAGACCACCCCATTATTTAAAAGCTAAAACAAGACTACATTTGCAAAGGGAAGGTGGTGTCTGTAGTCCAGTGTGTTGTATAAATACCACGGTTGAAGATAAACTGCCTCCACCAGAAAATACAGAAGTTGGTGCTAAAAAACAGAGCTGACTTCTTAAATGGGATTACACACACGCAAACATAACCCTTCAAGTTCCGTGGCTCCCTGCCTTTTCAAAAAACCATCCTGGGAACCATTCGTATAAGTGGAAACAAACACCTGACTGTGAAAACGTTGAAACTATCCAGTGTGTCTTTCCTCAAAATGTTTTCCCAAAAGGGATTTACTTTCTCCATGTACAATACAACCATCTAGTGGAAATGACACATCTCTTTGGTCTCAAGAGAAAAAATTTGACACTGAAATACAAACTATTATACTTCCTCCACTCATTAATGAGAAATCCATTAGTGAATCACTGCGTGTCTACATCTGTGCTCCAAAACAGTCTGGAAACAGCCCCGTGAACTAGGATTACCGACTAAGTTACGAAACATTTTTTGGAAAAACACGTCAAATGCTGAGAGCAAAATTGTAGAGAAAAAAACTGATTTTACGATTCCTAACTTGCAACCCCTGACTGTAGACTGTGTCAAAGCGAGAGCACACCTTGTGGAAGTGTTTTCAGAGACATCATGTGTAAGAAAATAAAACCAATAAATACGTGCAGAACTTGGCTTACCGCTGGAATTTGCACTGCATTATTTGCTCTTCTGGTTGTCATTTATGCTGTGAAAGTCCTTTTTTCTCTCAGTATTTCTCTGAACAGCCGTTAAAGAATCTTCTGCTTTTGACTTCCGAGGAACAAACTGAAAGATGTTTTTTTTTGTTTGTTTGTTTTTGTTTTTTTTTTTTTGTTTTTGAGACAGAGTCTCACTCTGTTGCCCTGGCTAGAGTGAGTGCCGTGGCGTCAGCCTAGCTCACAGCAACCTCAGACTCCTGGGCTCAAGTGATCCTCCTGCCTCAGCCTCCCCAGTAGCTGGGACTACAGGCATGTGCCACCATGCCTGGCTAATTTTTTCTATATATTTTTAGCTGTCCAATTAATTTCTTTCTATTTTTGGTAGAGACGGAGTCTCACTCTTGCTCAGGCTGGTCTCGAACTCCTGAGCTCAAACAATCCGCCCGCCTCGGCCTCCCAGAGTGCTAGGATTACAGGTGTGAGTCACCGCGCCCAGCCTTGAAAGATGTTTTACAATTGAAAATCTGAACACGATTGCTACAGTAGAAACTAATCAAATTGATGAAGATGGCAAAAAATCCAGTTCCCATACTGGTCAAGATTCAGGACACAATTCTAAGGAAGATGAAAATAGTGGAAGTAAAACAAGTAAAGAACTAGAACAGGAAACCATATGACCAGAAATGAACTCTGTGAAATATCAGGTTATTTTGAGGGAATTACACTGGGATCCTGAGCTCTTTCCTCCTCTTAGTAACTACAAAGAGGATATTTGCTCGTTGGGCAAGAAAAAACATCTTCAGATCATAGGTTCCAACAATACAGGCAAGCACTCGACCATTTAAAATGAAATGACAGGAGTTGGGAGAAAAGTTTCCTGCATTCTTTTCCATGTGTAAAACCCTGAGAGACCTGTCACGGGACTTGTCTTTGATGAGATGAGTCAAATCGAGAAGACGGACAGCTCAGGTGCCACGTGCCAGCTGTGCCCTGTGGCTAAGCATGGCACCTGTGTTCCCGTCACTCACCACCACGACGCTGCTGGCTACTGCGTGTGTCGTCTATTCGTTCTTCATGCCCAGTGTTATATTTCATTCTTTTTCAGGAGCTATTTAGAATATTTGGTCTTTTAACACTGAGGTAGGCCCTTAGGAAATTCATTTAGACTCCATTATCGCTTGGTTTTCTGAAATGTAGCTCACCCTAGCAGACAGCCACAGATGCCAGAAACATGATCCTTAAAAACGTTCAGGGAATTCTACCCATTTACCCCAGACCATTGGCTTCTACACCGCAGTTACCTGTCCCCGACATGGTCTAGGATGAAAACCAGATAATCTTTTACTGTGCATTAAGACTTCTTGATCCATAATTTATTAGAACAATCTCTTCTGGTTAGAATTTGCAATTAGTGAAGGCATAGAAAATGAGTTACTATCTAATTAGAGATGTCATTGTCTTATTTTAAGATCTGAGAGTGTGTACAAATTAGTCACAGTGTCTGCAGAGTCTTGGGACCAGAAAATGCTAATGATAGAAGAGACAGAAAAAGAAATAGAATAATTCAGTAGGAAAGAAGCAGGTAAATTTGATGAAAAAATAAGAATGGTGTCTATAATCAACTTTTAATTATTAACCCATTATATTTGCTTGTTTTTATGGCTCATCCGGTCACTTTCAATACCAGGCCAGCTTCTCTGTACCATGTAGCAGTACTCAGGTACCCCTTCTGCTCTGCCTGTGGGTACTCAAGAAAATACAAATTATTGAATGTCAAGGTGAGGGGAAAAAATATAACTAGAAAGAAAAATTACATAATGCTTTCCAAAGGTAGCTATAAGTTATTTTTAAATTACTTGATATTTGGGATTATCCATGGATATCCTTTACTGGTAGGAAGTCTAGGAATTCTGATAGCCTCTAGGGCAGACTCTTCCCTTCCATTGTCGCAGCAGGGACTAGCAAAAGAGAAAGGAGATGAAGTTGCAGAGAGGGTGCTGAGGAGCATCTGTCACCAAGGCCAGTCTCTTTTATGCAGCTGTCTCTGCTAACAGGATCATCCTGGTGGGAGGAAAGGCTGAAAGCCCTAGAGAGGGCTGGGAGACTCAGCACATCCTTGGCACGTACACGAATCTGCAGAGCTAACATGCTGCCGCAGCTTCCTCAGTCATTCCAGCAGAGCATAATGGGCCATCAAGGAGACCCAGGAATCTCCTCTGAGACACGGCTCTCTGCTGGAGAATGCTTTTTGTGTTTTAGACAAGAGGCATTTGGTTTGAAGCACATCTGCTGGGTTGGCCTTACATTTGAAAAGACCCTGTCACTTTGGAAGTTTTTCTCCTTAAAGAGGAGATTGGGAATGTACTGTGACTCTCCACCACCACTGCCTTTCAGACCGTACCAATTCATTGATCCGGGCCTGTGTTCACCACAGGGAAAAAGCTGCCTCAGACTGGATATCCTAAAAAGAAACAGTGCTGTTATAGGATGTGGAGAAGGGAAAATACAGACATTAGCATTAAAAGACACCAGTGAAATTGTTAGATCCCTACGATGTAGGAACACTTCTCTTGAAGTTTTGAGACCTATGGTTTTCGGTGAGCAAGCACTTGGGCAGCAGCAAACAACAAAACAAAACCTTCATTTTTGTCTTGTCTTCCAGACATGAAAAGGCAGTTCCATTATGTTCTACATGTTGGTTAATCAGGATGTGCTTGGTTGTAAAGTGATACGTATTTTTTCTGAACAATAGTTTACTTAGAAATACCATGTATTTGGGAGCACCTAAGAAACTGCCTCAAAATTATTACATTGATAGTTCCTGGAGAGACCGGATATAATCTAAGAATTTATGTGAAAGACTTGTATCATTAGAGTCAGAAATAATGTTATATCAATATATAATACTATTAACATTAATATATATGTAAATAGTAAGATGGGCCTACAAACACAGTGTATGTATGTATATACACGTATGTCTTTGATAACCAGGATGGGCAGAGGTGAGAGGAATACAGGGAAGGAGACCGCCAAATGGGTCCTAGAGCAGAAGGAAACTTTTCAAACAGTGGCTACCGGAATTTTTTTAAAACAAAAAAGATTTTCAGAGACAGAGTTACCCTAGAGGATCAGACAAGAAGATACCAGGACCACACCCTACTCTGGAAACTACATCTTGCTTTAACTGCCACCAACTAGGTCACTGGAGTAAAAAGTGTCCCAGGAGACCCCTGCCAGGACCGTGCCCTTATTATAAAAGGGAGGGGCACTGGAAGTGAGATTGCCCTCTCCTTGAAAAAGGGGATCACACTCGCCTTCTGGAACTGGTGGGGCCTCCGGAGCCAGCATCCTCCATACCCAGTCTGCTGGGCAGATCCCGGCTTGGGAACAAGCTCAACTTCATCACACCTGGATGACTGAGCCTTAGGTAACTCTCTGTCACAGGTAAGCAAACTGATTTTAATAGACACCGGAGCCACTTACTCTGCTCTTCCTAAATTTTCGAGACCTCTGTTTCCCTCCCCTATCTCCACTGTCACATAATAATTAAAATGCAAAACCCCCTGGGTACTCCACAACTCCTCTGCTCACTGTGAGATCAAATCTTTTCTCACTCCTTTCGGTACTTCCCAATTATCCCCCCTCCCCCTGACTAGGCAATGATCTTAAGGTTAAGTCAGACACCTAACTCCTTTAACACCACAGCCTTCCTTTCTCAGACTCCTGGAAAAGACTTAACGTTTTCACTGACTCCAGATATGCCTATGATGTCTTATACTCTCATACAGCTATTTGCAAAAATGTGGACTTCTCGCTGCTCAGGGTACTTCTGTCAAACATGCTAACCTTATCATACAACTCATACAGACAGCTCCTCTCTCCATTTGGGGAGTTCCAGAGGAATTCCCATTTGGGTTGGAAGCCTCAACCATTTGGGAGAATAGGACTGTTTGTATTTGACAGTCCCCAGACTTATTTGTTAAGCTACAGTCCATCTGGTATATGTGAAATCCTCTGTCTCTACCATTTGGGATATTATGCCATTTGGACCTAAGACAAGTCATTTACAATATCGATTGGTTTGAGATAAGATTCTTAAAAACTTCTCTAATGTAATGTTCCTGGACTTGTGTTTAAAGCCTCTTAAATTTCTGTTTTTGTATACATGTTTAAACTAAACAACAAATTACATCAAGGAAAGTTCATAATTCAAGTGGTCAATCTGCCACTGTAGGGTTAAAACAGAGTTTGTTAAGCTTTCTATCTCTATTTTCTTTTCTGATTGAGATAAAACTCATTTGAATCCTAGCATTCTGAGAGGCCGAGGCGGATGAATCGCTCAAGGTCAGGAGTTCAAGACCAGCCTGAGCAAGAGCAAGACTCCGTCTCTACTAAAATTAGAAAGAAATTAATTGGACAACTAAAAACATATAGAAAAATTTAGCCAGGCATGGTGGCGCATGCTTGTAGTCCCAGCTACTGGGGAGGCTGAGGCAGGAGGATCGCTTGAGCCCAGGAGTTTGAGGTTGCTGTGAGCTAGGCTAACGCCACGGCACTCAATCTAGCCTGGGCAACAAAGCGAGACTCTGTCTCAAAAAAAAAAACTCATTTGAAATTAAAAACAAAGATAGAATTTGGCTTTCTCTTTTAAATAAGATTTCCATAAGATATAAATAAAAATAACAAAAATTCTGTTCCCCTTTTAAAAGGGGTGGGAGAAAAAAAGAATAAATTTTTCTGCCTCTTTATAAGCTGAGTCTCCTCTCTATTAAAGAATAAAATTTTTTTGCCTTCTAAAATCTTTTGATTGTCAATTTGGCTAGGTGAATGACTATAATTTTGTGTTAACCTGTGATCCTGTTTCACAGTAACAAGTGTTTTATAACAGAATATGGTCAAAAAATTCAGTCATTTGTTCCTCCATTCAAGATACTAGTTTTTCTTGTTTACATTCCTCTGTATTGTACTGCTCACTCATGACCCTGGACACACTCTTGATAATTCAGGTGCCCTTTTCACTGGGTTTGACTTCCCAGTTGTCCGAATGGGCTTCCCATAAAAAAACAGACAAACAGAAAGAAAAGAGTCACACTACAGAAGGTTCTTCTTTGCCCTTTTTGGGGCTGGCTGAGAAAGGCAAGGATTTTATGCTTTCTCATGGTAATCCCTGTGCTGTTTTTATCAGGTTTTTGATTGACTAAAAGAACTAAACTTTAAGGGTTAAGACTGACACCCATATAACGTCCTGCATTGCCTTTAAAGTCTTCTAATAACTATCACTCTTGGTTAAATAAACACCATTGTTTTATAGTGACTTGTGATTCTATTTAAACAAATGTTTAAATCTGTAATGTTTGGCAGGCTTTCTAAAAACAAAATTCTGGATTCAGTTTTTTTAACCTCAAACTAACTTTTAATAATGTAGACACCAAACTAAGAAAAACTAATTAGGTTTACTGGTATGTTAAACTGTACAGAAAGAAATTGTCATATGTAAAATGGTGTTTAACTTTTTGGGGGTTATAATTGTATAAACATATTACAGATATCTGTTCCAAAACTGTATGGGATTTCTAAAATTCTAACATGCCTTGACATTATATTGTCAATAATAATTATATACTAAATTGTGTGCCATGTAGATGGCCAGGTTTCCTTTATGTCTTTGACCACATCTACTGTAGGATTTTTTTATCATGCACAGACAATTATTATTTGACTTTGATTCTTCTTAAACAACAATTTATAATCAACTATGGTCCAAGGTTTGCGTCTTTAAAAAAAAAAATCATAGAAAGAACTAAAATATTTGTATGACTTTTTATTTAAAACATTGCTGATTCTCTTGCTTTGTTTTCAAGTCATGACAAGTGTTAAGTAAATAACAAAGTGTATCTGATATCTCCAGCATCTAAAACTGTTAAATTCTGCCTGACCCAACCTCATTGCTACTAAAGCTATAAACATTCTCCCTCTAGGCCCAGAGACTATCCCAAAAGAGACAGGCGTGTGAAATTACAAAGGCCAAGGGATGGAATTAGTTCAGACTCCACATCTTCCCTAAGTCGCCTTTGTTTCCTGGCCCCTTTAAACTTATGTATGGATGTGCTGTTCCCCTGTCATCTTTCTCCTAAATTTCCCCACCCCCACTTGGCACCTACCTACCAGCAGTAAAACTCACTCAACAACTTCTTAAAGGAATTCTAACATCTACAGCCTGGAGACTAAATTTTGCTCAGAGATTTCCCAAGAGAAATTGGGCCCCCTCAAACCTTCATAGAAAGGTCCTTTTTAAATAACTCTCGCTACTCCCACTGCAGCTAAATTGCTGGGAATTCTGTCCCGGATCCTCTGGAGGAAGCTACTTCTACCCACAGCGAACTCCCTAAAAGCCCAGCTGCTTCTACCTGCCAGCCCGTCATGGATACCAGACTCCAACTCACTTGATAAAAGCCTCGAAACCATGAACTTTAATCTACTGTGGTGTATATGGCTCCTTATCACCCTTTTCCTCCTCTTTGTACTTCTCATGTCATTCCACCAATGTCACCACAGCCTAGCTTACATACAGGCTAGTCAGTCCCTTTCCCATACTGAGAACCCTAATAATCAGAATTGTAAATTCTTCTCACCAAATGTGGCCCTAGTTTTCTTGACTAACACCCCTTCTAGGACCCCTAACAGCTCTGCTTTTGGGACTCATTTTCAGATCCTACATTCTCCACTATCTGGTAACATTTATGTAAATCTGAATTCAACTCCTAGCAGTTTCTCTCCAGCAGAACCCCCATTTTGTCTCTAATCTTTCTTTTAAGACCGTCCATTGTCAACCTCCCCCCTTCATGACCCAAATGAAATCTCTCCACAGGGACAGCTCTACAACCCAGTCCAGCAGGAAACAACTCCAGAAAATGAGACCTTCATCCAAATTCCCCAGTTTCTAAATTCCTTAAAAAGAATTTTAAGTTTAACCAAAGACAAGGGGGAAAATGAAAGGTGGCCTTACTAATAATCTATCTAACAGAGGAAAATAAACTAAAAAGAAGTAAGGAAAATAAACTCATAGTACATAATTGCCCCTTTGAAGAGAAAACTCACAACACAACTACCCCCTTTGTTTTGTTTAATTAAACACCTGTGGCCTGACTTGTTATCTCCAAGAGTCTGTTTCTCAGCCTTGAAGAGCCCTAAGCAGACAGTAGGAGTGTGAACTCCCTGCTCCAGCTCTCTGCTTCAGTTCCCGTCAGAAACACATTTGAAGGACCCAGATAAACTGGCCTCACAAAGAGAAAAAATAAAGAGCACCTGAAACAGCTTCTCAGCCACTTCTGTTATCAGTCTGCTGAAGCAGAGAGGGGAAAAAAGCCATTTTTACCATTTAAAAACTCCAAACAGGCCGGGCGCGGTGGCTCACACCTGTAATCCTAGCACTCTGGGAGGCCGAGGTGGGCGGATCCTTCTGAGCTCAGGAGTTCGAGACCAGCCTGAGCAAGAGCGAGACCCCGTCTCTACCAAAAATAGAAAGAAATTAATTGAACAGCTAAAAATATATATAGAAAAAATTAGCCGGGCATGGTGGCTCATGCCTGTAGTCCCAGCTACTTGGGAAGCTGAGACAGTAGGATTGCTTGAGCCCAGGAGTCTGAGGTTGCTGTGAGCTAGGCTGACGCCATGGCACTCGCCCCAGGCAAGAGAGTGAGACTCTGTCTCAAAAAAAAAAAAATTTGTAACAGAGATAATGTGAGCTTATTTGACTAGTAAAACCAAGTGAAATAAAAGATATGTTTCATATATATATAATGCTCACAATTCTAAAGATGCGTCTGCTTTAATTAAACCAACAAATATATATTAGCTTTTATTTGCCAAAGATTATCCCACATCACATGAATATGAAAAATATTTGAGTCAGTTTCTATCTTTCTATTAGAAAAGTTTAAAGAGTACTTAATTCGTATATGTGTGTGTGTATATATATATGTATATATATATACACACACACACACATACGTGCCATTTATTGCTAATTAAGTGCTTAATTTATATAAGTGCCAATTAAGTCGCTTAGTTCTCTAAGTCAATTATTTAGAGCTCCTTTACAAATTAATTTGGGCAGTACCATCTGGAGATAAAAAATATTACACATATATAACATATACAGACATACATAAACACATAGAAGCAGATTCTAGAGCTTTCATTCTAAAGTTTTTGACATGTGTCAGGTACTATAATGTCAAACTCATTAATTTATAAAAGATAATCTGGATCCAAATTGTGTTTTTGGCCAGTAGAACAAGATTACCAGATTGTGAAAATTTTTTACTAGTATTTGTGAAAAAAGATTTTAAGATTTTTCATTTGCCTTTTCCTAAGGAGTCTTTAGAGAGGCAATTTCTGATTTCCATTATTTCTGAGACATTAGGGATTCCTTCCTTTCCAGTGCACTCTATGGTTGGGCAATTTTGTTTAAGTTAAAAACTTCCTCATTGTGGCTACCGTAATTCTAAATTACCTTTGGTAAGGTTTACCCATTTATCTAGAAAGGCTTGGGTTCTAGGTCTGTAATGTTTATACATAAAATTAGCTGGAGTTCCTTCCAGATGGAGGAATTCTAGACTCATTAAATTCAGATGAACCCATGATTTCCTGTCTTTTCAAAACTTTTATCTACCTGAGGCTTCCTGTCTATGCTGGACCCAATCTGACTTCCAGACTAGTAAAACCAAGTGAAATAATACTCAAAAGCTGCAGCTCAGATCTGGTGGTAACCTCCAACTGCACGGGGAGAAGCAGTAAGCACAAGGGGCTCAGCGAAGGGTACTCTGCCTTGTTACTCATTGCTCCTGGGTGTCATCATCAGGGAGCCTTCTTTGGGTCCCTCTTCTGATACTAGAACTGTTAAGAGATGAACCTAGGCACAGTAAAATTTTGATGAGTTTATTTGAGCATTCAGCTCAAATTCATGGATCAGGCAATACCAAAAAACAACCAGTCAGGCAGGGCTTCGCCAAGGTGAGGGGAAAACTTTTATAAGGTGTTTGAGGAAGCAAGACAAAGATTTGATTGGTTAAAATGGCAAACCCTTTGTTAGAGGTTGGTTGGCAGTTTCTGATTAATAAGTCTCTAATTAGAAATTAGTTGGTGGTTTTTGATTGGTTAAGCTTAAATTTCCTTTTACTATTACATTGAGTTGGGTTTCAACTCCAAGTCCCTGAAACCGTCTCAGCCTAACAGCCTCCCAATTAATTTCTTTTTTTTTTTTATTTCATTTTTTTTTTTTTTTTTTCTTTTAGAGACAGAATATCAATATGTGACCTAGGCGGGGGTGTAGTGGTTATTCACAGATGGGATCATGGCATACCACAGCCTTGAATTAATGGGCTCAAGCTATCCTTCTGCTTCAGCCTCCTAAGTAGCTGGGACTTCAAGCACATGCCACCATGCCTGGCTCTCAATTTCTTTTTAACACCATAAATAATGGAAAAATTTGAGTGGTTTTTAAATGCAGTTAACCCAATTAATTTTTCTGATTAAGCTAAGCAAGTGCATTGGGGGAAAAGGGGAAGAGTCAGCATCCCCAGCCTCAACAAATTCTACTCACCCTCTTACCCCTGCCCAATGGTGAAACCTCTCAAAGCAATTGAAGTTCATTTATTTTAAATACTTGGTAAAGAATGAGGGAAACTTGATGGATATGTGATTAGTAATGTGCTAGATGTTTTATATACATTAATATAATTTTTAACTACCCCATACCACATTAATATTGGTAATTATACTTAATATAAATTGAATGTTATATATTAGGTTTATTTCTGAGTGCTTTATATATATGATTTCATTTACTTCTCACAACTGTCCAGTGACTTATATTATTAGTCCGCTTTACAGGAAGGAAATAGTCTCAGAGAGACTAGTTAAGTTTTCTAGCATAACACAAGTAGTAAATGATAAAATGATCATTTAGCTTGCTCATATTCCTCAATGAAATAGATTATATTATATTTAAATTTTAGAAATGATTTTTTTCTTCAGCATGGCATTCAAAACCTTCCATAATCTGATTTTTTTTTCAAAGAAAAACGTGGCTGGTTAGCTCAATTGGTTAGAGCATGATGCTGATAAACATTAATAGTATGACTGATAAGAATTGGCTCTTTAACAATCCCAAGAATTTGTTGTAGTGAGTAGTTATCATAAAATTATTTGTTAAAGGCAATTAAAACATCAGGCTGGGCACAGTGGCTGACGCCTGTAATCCTGGCACTTCCTGAGGCAAGACGGGAGGATTGCTTGATGTCAGGAATTTGAAACTAGCCTGAGCAAGAGTGATACCCTCTCTCTACAAAAAATATTACTGGAAAAATTAGCCAGGTATGGTGGTGCACACGTGTAGTCCCAGCTATTCAGGAGGCTGAGACAAGAAAACTACTTGAGCGCAGGACTTTGAGGATGCAGTGAGCTGTGATAATGCCACTGCACTCTAGCCCAGGCAACAGAACAAAACCTTGTCTCAAAATTTTTTTTTTTTTGAGATAATTTTAAAGGGACATAAATTTATAGAGATATGATTTTAATGTTTCTGTTCTTTTGTTGGAGGATACATTCAGTCAAATGAAAAGTACGTCATATAACTATCCGTTTTTATGATAAAGGGCATTCAAATGAAATTTCATACAGAGGTAAATTCATATAAATTGACTATGATTCATTTCTTAGGTGTTTCTTCCATAAATATTTCCATATTCAATTAAGAAATAAGTTTTCCCAAAGATTCTTTAAATAAATTTGCAATTTTTGCTATCTTAAGCTATCTTATAATGCAGATCTGACAGGAGCTCAAGACGGAAGTGTCAGAATGTTTGAATGGGGCCATTCTCAACAAATAACCTGTTTTCGATCTGGTGGCAATTCAAGAGTTACAAGAATGAGATTTAACTATCAAGGAAATAAGGTAGTATGTAAAAATGTAAATGGTAAAAAGGGTTGATTGTGTTGGACGTTCATAAATATTACTAATTTGGGTTTCTGAAGAAACAGCTCAGTGAGCTAGTAGTATAGTATTAATCTTTATGAATTTTTTTTTAATTCCTCTCAAAGATCACTTAAATTCATTTGGTTCTTCCTGGAAGCGTGTTATATATATGTCCAGTAAAATTCATTTACATGATTCTTAAGAACCAAATGATTATATGTTCACCTTAATTACACATTTTTGATTAATAAATATTTCTACTTTCTTTATCCCTTGGAACCTATTCAAAGTATGATCCAGCACCAAGCAGCAAGTAACATCTGGGAACTTGCCAGAAGTACATATACTGTTGACCCCTCTCCTTATCTACTTGGCTACCATCTCCTTTTTAACCAGATAATGTTGTGATTTTTATACACATTAAAGTTTTGAGAGACACTGCCTAAAACAAGACATTAGCAAACTATGGCCTAGCCACCTGTTTTGTAAATAAAGTTTTATTGAACCACAGTTACACCATTCATTATTTGTTTTCTTTGGCTATTTCCCGCTACAACAGCAGAGTTCAGGAGCACAAAGATCTTATAGCTGGCAAACCTAAACATATTTATTATGTGGCCATTTAAGAAACATTTGACAACCCTGCTCTGTAGACTGTCCCATACTGTCTTCAGTTCCCATAATCCTACTTCCCTCACACTGCCTCTCTCTGCCCCCAGTATCTTACTGGCCCTTTAAACAACAATTACAGGGAAAATCAGCCTGCTCTTTGTCTTCAGAGCCATGCTTCACCAAAGATTATTCCCACAGACCCTAGCTGATGGTGCATCCTGCCTTTTCTTTCCTTTTAGCCTTCAACTCTCCTCACGTTACTTGTGTCATTTTGTGCTACAACTTTTTTGTCTACCATGTTTGTTACATGGTTCTATGTCCATTTCACAAAAGTCAATGTTGTTTCATGTGGTTATGAAACAAAGTTTTGAGAGCTTATTTCCTAATGCCAATTAGCAACATTCTTTTCTCCTTAATGGGGAATCAAGGGGATTTGATGCTGAAGCCTTTACAATTCTACTGTACTTTCAATTGTATTCCCTGTCAATGTCCTTTATGTGGTCATACTTCGCCACTTCAGTTATCAATAGTATATTGCTCCTAACCAGTCTCTACACCTCAACCCTTCTCTCTCTAATGCATCTTGCCAACAAAGTTATATAACAAACAACATAGTTACATGACTACAATATGAGTAAGATCATATTATTGGTTTTTTTTTTAAGAATTCTTCAAGGTTCCTAATGTCAGATTCTTTAGCATGGTATTTAAGAACTTCTGCAATCCAATTTATTTTTCGGCTTTAACACTCTCTACAGCCTTCCACATAGGCTATTTTAAGGCGTGACAAACTATTCATTGCCTGCCCAAGTATCTTTGACAGGCAACCAACTTACTGTTCATTCACCTTAGCCATGATGGAGCCGAATAGCACAACACCTAAGCATGCTATTTCCTCTACTGGGGAAGCCTACTGAGGTAAATGGAAGAGATGACCCACTCTGTATCACAATAATTCTGATGAATTTGTTCATTATAAGTAGCAATGTACTACCAAAAGTCAGTGAACATTACAGAAAAACTAAGAGCCTGAAAAAGGGCGTTAAACAAAATAAATGATCTGTGAGAAACAATTCCTCAGAGACATTCAGGAATATATTACATTTATGAAACAAAATCAGACTAGCATGAAACAAGGATAGTAGAACAGGAAAGAGTTCTCAGAAGTTAAAAACTTGATTCTCCAAAATTGTGGTCAATGGGAGAAACTGCTCATTAGAAAAGCTGAATAGCACAATGGAAATTGTCGAAAATCAAGTTTGTGATTGGGAAGCACAAATTAAAAAATTGACCCATTATGAAAATAACTCAGGAAATATTTGAGAAAAAGAAAAAAATTATAGAGGAGAAGCAATATTCAAAGAAATAATAAATATTTCTCCAAAGCAAAGAATAGAACTTTATAAGAGGAAGAGCCTGCCAAGTAGTAGGCATAAGTATTGAGAAAAAACATGTACCTGCACACATCCTGATTATTTACTTTTTATTTTTTTAATTCAAGAATAAAGAGAATCCTATAAGCTTCTGAAGAGGAGTGGGGGTAAAAACAATTACTTACAATTTCTTTCCCTCCCAAAATTAATGGCATTGGCCTACTCTCAAAAATAAAAATTACAAACAGACAATATCCACAAAATTCTGATGGACAAGGAATGGGAACTGAGTCGATTTCCATCCAAAGTATCATTCAAATTTGATGACAAAATAAACATATTTTTAGTTATGCAGAGACTTAACACATTCCATGTGCATACCCTTGCTGAAGAACATCCATGGATCAACTACAGAAAATACAAGATGAATCAGAAAAAGGAATAGATTCTAGAAAAATATCTATAAAAAATATAAAAATAATAGGTTAATATGCCTAATATTAACCTTATTGATCAAATTCTTTAAAAGACAACTTAAGGGAGAAGTAGGCAAAAAATTATACATAGTCAAGGACCATTGTTAATAATTGAAGAAATGCAAATGAAAATGAGATTTTTCCCTATATAAAATTGACAAATATTGGAAATTTTAATGACATTCAGTGTTGACTAAAGTGTAAGAAAAAAGTGGTTGTAAATTCATATTGCTACTTAGGATTTAATTTTAATGTCATCCTTCAATTTTAGAGAATGCTCTTTGACAAAGCTTTCCTATTTCTAGGTATCTATCATACATAGTTATGCAAAAGTATAAAAATGCTCAAAGCAGTACTTTTTGTAATAGAGAAATTGAAAACTGTCTAAAGGGGAGAGTTTTAAGTTATAATACACCTATATAGTGTAATACTACAAAACTCAAGAATGAGCTAGATATATACATCTTTCCATGTATTGACATGAAAAGATGGTTATAATAAAGAAAAAATGTAATTGTAGAACAGTGTATTATGATCCTACTTTTCTTAAAAAATGTTATATGCGTGAATGTTTGAATATTCATAGACACAAATCAGAAAGGAAAACACATCAAATTGTTAACAGGTGTTAGAACTGGAGCAGAGGGAAGGCAGGAGTCCAAAGCAGACATTTGTTGTATATTATATACTTTATATAAGCATGCATTATTTTTTCAATCTCAAGAAAAAAATTTAGCGATTTTACTCATCCTTCAAGATCTCTATCACATATTCCCTTATTGTATTATTAGCATGTCTTCCCAGTCAAAAGTGTCTTGAGTTCCCATGGTGAAATTCTTTTACTATTTTGCTTTCTACTCTTGTTTGTATGTTTTCCTTACTGTATTTGAAAGTCCTTATTTTGTCTTTTTCAAAATGAACAGTTTTCAAACTTACATATGATAAAGCTTTGTGGTATAGCTTAATGTGTTAATCCAGTATCCTATATTTAGAGTATTTATAGAAAATATGTAGACTATGCTGTTGATTAGTGTAATAAAATGGGTATCTGATATTTGTTCCCTTTATGTCCACCCTGGAATTTTTTTAGGTTTTTTTTTTTTTTTTTTTTTTTTGAGACAGAGTCTCACTGTGTTGCCCTGGCTAGAGTGAGTGCCGTGGCATCAGCCTAGCTCACAGCAACCTCAAACTCCTGGGCTCAAGCGATCCTCCTGCCTCAGCCTCCTGAGTAGCTGGGACTACAGGCATG